>CABHPP010132838.1:35357-50180 GCA_902168425.1 Peromyscus attwateri | reverse complement strand
GATCACTGCATCTGCTTCCATCAGTTACTGGATGTAGGTTCTATGATGACAATTAGGGTAGTCACTAGTCTGATTACAGGGGAAGGCCAGTTCAGGTGCCTTCTCCACTATTGCTAGGAGTCTGAGACTTGACTGTGTCAAGTTAGCAGTTAAAACTAACCACCAGGGCATGGTTTACAGAGTCTCTACTGATTCTGACTCTAAAGTAGCGTGTTCTCATTTCAGGGAGGTGAGATTCATTAGAATAAGCACCACAGGGCAACTCAAGACTGGCTTTAATCTCTTAAACTATACTCTTCCTATAACCTCACATTACCTTTTCATAAATAAAGAATTTTGAGAGCTTTGTTATTTAAAATGTAAAAACTTGTTTTGACTATAGAGTTTTTGGGAAAGAAACCTCTTTGCAATTAGTCAGTGAAAACCTAAATTCATCCCAATTCCTTCCTCTCATCCTCTCTCTTCCACCCCCACCCTTCTGTGGTAGGCTGGACTTTCATCCTTCACTAATGACACCAGTTTCTAGATGGTCTCCAGAGTCAGGCTTGGGGGCCCATCTAAACTCTTCTCAGCAGTTGCCACCCAACAGATAAGTACTTCACAGATCTGATGACTTTAGTTTCTTATTTAACACCGTGAAAGATGAAGAATGGTATTTAAACCCCTTTGTATGACACCAATAGTCTTCACGATCTCATTTAAGCCATAAAACAGTGGTTTTCAATGTGAGCTCAAAACCAGCTACATCACACCATCTAATAACTCATTAGAAAGGTGGATTCTCGAGCCCTTACCCCAAACCTAACTGATGGGAACTCTACTGGAGTGTACACTCAGAAGGCTGTTTTCACATGCTCCCCGCCTGATTCTGGTACTTTCTAGAGAGAATCGCTGACCTAATCCATGAATGATTACAGATTGAAAGATTCATCCCTATTGTAAAACCAAGTTCAAATGCTCAGTTTTAAGATGTCAGGCTGTTTACTCCTCTTCCTCAACCAAATCATACAAATGATGCACACTGTAGTATTGAAATAACTTTCAGCTATTACTAGTATTTCATCCCCATTAGATAGCAACATTGTTGAAAACAAGTACCATACCGCATGCTTTTATGTCTCTTTTCTGCCTCTGCACAGGCCCAAGACAAAGTGAATGCGCAAAGCAAGATAGGAAGTGTTGACTCAGACTCTTGGCTAGCTCATTTTGAAATTTTTTCACCTGTGCATGTACTCTTTTCTTTTTTTGTAATAATGCAAGTTATGCTTCTGAACATTCACTGTGCTTGTGCATGGGATATAATGGTGCCCTTACCCATTTTGCAAGATGTGGGTTGCAATGCAGTAACAGCTCTCAAAATCAATGCATGGATTACATTTTTGAAAAACATCAATAACCACAAAACAGCACAGTAGATTTTAAGTACCAAAGGTAGGTCATTGCTTTGGGAAACCTTTTCCAGTTAGATAAAGAATGTATATATGTGTACTGTCATATTAAAATACAAAATAAGGAACATAAGGTCATTATAAAAAGAGCTTCAAAATCTACTCAAGTGAGTCCTGTTTCAAGTCATTCAAAGAAAGGGAAGGGAGGGAGGAAAGAATCAACATCGCTGAGCACTTAATAAATTGCTAGCATAACTGCCTATATTCTCATTTAATTTTGTGACAACACTTAGAGGATGGTGTTGGACAAATGTTAGACACAAGAACACTGAGGCTCATCTGGGAGGTGAATTACTTTGCCCAAGGCTGCAGAGAATCTGACCTCAGAGCCTTGGACCTATGGTGCTTCTCTTGTGGTTTGGGTTCCTATCTTTAGTGTTGGATTACTAATGAGTTGCCTGCGGTATCTGGTGCCCCCTCCTCTTTAAAATAATGTAGGGCAGAAATGGGCTTCCAAAGTGGTTAATATTCAAAAGGAGCCCACCGACAAATTGTCCCAGGATAATTACCTCAGCTCTGTTTATAGAAAACCATATGTCGATAATAGCACAATTTGCTATTTGTGAAGGGCTGATTTTCTATAAATCCAAAAAGTTAGTGTTGCTTTTCTATAAATATGGAAATGTGCTAATCATCACCTCATCTGCTGGAGACCGCTAATAAATCAGAATGTCATTTACATATTAACCTACAAAGAACAAAAACATCTCTACCTCTTTCCTTTGACAAACAGCAGCGCTCACGCCCTTTCTCCTATCTGATGTCTGGCTGGTTTGCTCTCTCGTCCCTCCCCATTCCCTTTCTTCCTAGGTATATGTCTTTTTTTCTATCTCTACTCTTCTTTGTCCCTGTCCTTTCCATCTTCTTGATCTCTATGACTTTAATTTATAGTCTATTAAGTGCACTTTCTATTGGACATCCTAGGTGGTCCACTCTCATGTTTCACATGGCTGACCTTAGTATGGAAAGAGTTCAGTAAACACACTGGTTTGCACTGGGGACTCCTTTGTCCTTGGGTTTGCTTCAGAGGATGCACAAGGCTGTTTTTCTTCTAATATGTCCTTTAGATCAAATGCTTTTTTCCGAAGACAGCATGGCACCATGCATTAAAAAAAATTAAGAGGAGATTGTACTTCGGGGAGGCAATGTAAGACTCCAGTGTGATCCTAAACCTTCTTCAAGCAATGCTCCTGACAGCCCTCTACCCTCTGCAGGAATCATTATGACTGTGGCCTAGAATTTAGGTATCTGGACATGTTTCTTTTTTTCCTTTCATTCCTTCTTTGACACTCACCATTTGTCCCTGGGCTGGGCTTTAACAGGGAGTGAGGAACATGTTCTCCATTCTGGCCTGTCTGGAATGTTGTCAAATTGCAGTTTTCCTAGGGTAGATGACATTCTTCAGTGATCCTGTTCTGATGGTTTCTGTATGCTTTCTCTCTCCTCTGCATTAGTTCTCTCTTGTTCTGTAAGGCTAATCCCTCCAACTCTTCCTGACTGGACAAACATCAGCTCACCTTTATGTAGGCTCCCTCCCACTCTGGCCTGCCTCTACAATTTCCTCAGTGTTTGTGTGTTCCTGTACTCACTCACATAGCCATATTTGCTGTGTTTGTGTTGTGTACCAGTTGAAAGAGACCAATATGATCCTCATTTGTGTAAATCCCAAATCCTCCTTCTTCCTGGTGAGGCCTGTTGGCTTCTTTCCAAAGTCCATGTGGCCATCTCACCTCCCGACTCTGTTGCTACCCATCTTGTGCAAACCACTGACATCCCTTAGCTGCCTCCTGCAGGAGTGCGATGGGCTTTCATGTTTCTCATTTATTCTCTTCATCTCTGGTCATCATCACTGCTCTATGGGATTCTATGTAGCTGGCTAGCTTTAACCCAGGGTCTTCTTATAGGCTGTCCCCTCTGTCTCAACTATTCCTCCCTCTGAGGTTTTTCATAGCAGTGTTCCAGTCATTCAGACCTCAATTTCAAAGCCAACATTTCTGAGAGGCCTCTCTTGACCAGGGAGGCAAGTCCCTCTTTTTATATGGCCCTATCTTAAATTTAGGAAATCACTGTTCACTCTCTAGTTGGCTTGTCCTAATCAGCTTCTCTGTTGCTGTGACAAATACCATGACCAATAGTAACTTGGGAAGAAAGAACTCACTTGACTTATACATCACAACCCATCACTGAGGGAAGCCAAGGCAGGAGCTGAAGCAGAGACCATGAGGACCACTGCTTACTGCTTTCTCAGCCATCCTTCTTATGTAGGCCAGGCCCATCTGCTCAGGATGGCACCGCCCACAGTGGGCTGGACTGTCCATCATAATTACCAATTAAGAAACTGTACCACAGACATACTAATCTTATGTAGGCAAGTCCTATACACTACCATATGGATGTACTTGTTTGTTTATGCTCACTCGCCCTCCTTCTGAAATGTGAGTCTAGGTAGGTACTTCTGTTTTGTTCTTTTCTGCAGATATCTTTCCCAGCACAGTGCCTGGACCATAGAAGGGATTTAATAAGTGGCACTGAATCTATCTATCTATCTATCTATCTATCTATCTATCTATCTATCATCTGTCAATCATCTATCTAGCCTACCTATCTACCTACCTACCTATCTACCTACCTAGCTATCTAATCTTCCCCAGCACAGATTGGTATGCTTGTTGAAATCTTCCCATATCAAGGTTATCCATGTAAGACATGAATGTGCCCTACCCAGCATGTCTAATAGAAACTGCACTAAATAGAATATATGTTCAGTTTATAGATCTTAAAGATAAGATACTGACAAAATTTCAAATTATGCTAAGGGCCATGTGTACAATAACATTAACAGGTTGTAGAAATACAGAATAATGGCACACATGGGAGGACACTCGCTTAGCTTTGGGTGTCCTGAGATGGTCTCTCTGAGGAGGGAAAATCCAAGTCATGCTAAGAAGTAAAGGCAAATGAAGACATGTGGATATTCTTGGCAGAATGGGCAGCTTTGAGAAAGACCCTGCAAGTAGAAGGAGTATCAAAGGCTTGAGAATGAAAGAAGTCATGTGTGCTTGAAGCCTTTGGGCAAAGGGAAGAATAACAGGAAAGGACTACGGTTTTAAGAGGTGAGGGCTGGAAAAATAGCTAAGGTGCAGAGTGCATATTGCTCTTGCAGAAGACCTGAGTTCATTCCCCAGCATCCATGTTGGGCAGCTCAAAACTTCCTCTAACTTCTGCCCAAAGGGGATCTGACATCCGTGGCTTCTGTGGGTACCTGTACTCATGCATTCATACTCCTACACAGCCAGACACACATATGCATAATTAAAAACCAATAAATGAACCTTAAAAAGAAGTATAGAAAGGCCCCCCAAGACCCAACTGACCATAGTAAGAAGGACAGAACATATGTGCAGTGACATGGGTGGCCAACTGGGTGCAATGTGGTCTAGCACATGTGGCTGTGGATTGTTTGGGTGCTATGTAATCACAGATAAACAGGAGTAAGGGTGGACTCAGGGAGGACACACAGAGGCTCTTGCTGATGTCCAGGTAAGAGATAAAGAGCTGAGGTAGAAGAACACGACAGATTTGGGGCATGTGATGGCAAATCTTGATTGCATTATGACATGCTTAGGGCGTTCGTCTTCGATGGTGCTGCCAGAAGCAACCACAGCTTCTCCTCTCACCTTGTGTGATCCTCTTCTGAATTGGGAGATGCCATGAACTCCCTAGCTTCCTGGAACAGACAAATAGGAAGCGACCACAGCTTCTCCTCTCACCTTGTGTGATCCTCTTCTGAATTCAGAGATGCCATCAACTCCCCAGCTTCCCGGAACAGTAAGATAGGAAGCGACTGACATCTATAGGTCACCATCTCAGGCAACTTCGTGTGAGTTTTCTCATTCATCAACGGTCCTGGGAAAGCAGAGGTGTTTCCTTAGTTCTAGTTAGTGAAGAAGACTCAAGGTATTCTGAGTTAAAATCCACATTTTCCCTTTCATGCCAGTTGCCTTTATTAGGCCTCCTTTCTCTGTCTCCCCATACATCACTGGTTACCCGTCCTGAGTTCACAATCAATCTCCACCTCCCCGGCGGGTCACTTCTTCCATTGGTTAGGCCGCTTTCTGTTCTTTCTGTCAATCTCTCCAGTGAAGCAGACACTTAGATGAGGAAAGGATCAAGGGTGGATGGATATCCCAAAAATGACTTGGGGAATGAGGTGGCAGTGGTCTGCTTTAGACCCTTCTTTTTAGCCAATGTAGATAGGATTTGTGACATTTGTTTCAGCTTTGGTGACCTTGGTCCCTAAAATACAGCTTGAAGTAGAGAGTGTTTCTCATCAATTAAAGAGTTTAAACTTTGTAAGGGAAATTCTATATGTAGTAGGAAGTTAAACTAATATACCAAAGGCCTCCCAGATTGACAGTTCTGTGGGTTTGGGGTATATTAGGGATGCTTTGCAAAGGGCTGGAGGAATAGCTTAGAGGTTAAGAGCACTGACTGTTCTTCCAGAGGTCCTGAGTTCAATTCCCAGCAAGCACATGGTGGCTCACAACCCATCTATAATAAGATCTGGTGCTGAAGAACAGCCTTTGTGCACTGTGAAAATGCATTGCTTTCATTGTTAATAAAAAACTGATTGGCCAGTAGCCAGGCAGAAGTATAGGCAGGACAACCAAACTAAAGACTGGAAAGAAGGAGGGCAGAGTCAGAGGAGTCATGAGCAGAAGCAGGGAGAAGCAAGATGGACATGCTGTACTGAGAAAAGGTACCAAGCCATGTGGCAAAGCATAGATAAGAACTATGGGTTAATTTAAATGTAAGAGTTGACTAGTAACAAGCCTGAGCTATTGACTGAGCATTTATAATTAATATTAAGTTTCTGAGTGATTATTTGGGAAGCAGCTGTGGCACAGGAAAACTCTGCCTACATATGGTGCCCAATGTGGAGCACAAACCCACAACCCTGGAATTAAGAGTCCCATGCTCCACCGAATGAGCAACCTGATGTTCTCTTCTGGCCTGCAGGCATATACATAATAAATAAATCTGAAAAATATAAATAACTTTAATGGCAGCACTTTGGAGGCAGAGGCAGGTGGATCTCTGTGAGTTCGAGACCAGCCTGGGCTATAGAGTGAGTTCCAGGAAAGGCTCCAAAGCTACACAGAGAAATCCTGCCTCAAAAAAAAAAAATCAATCAATCAATCAATCAGTCAATAAAATGGTTTGCCAGGATCTTTTAAAAAAATGATTGCTGTTAATGCTTTACTGAGAATGAAGGCAGAGGCAGAAGCCTCCTGTGGTCCCATCAAAGCCAGCATGCTGCGTGGTAACATGGAATTCTTGTCCTCAGAGGACCGTTGCTTCTCACCCACAGTCTACTGCTTAGAAGCAGCAATGTTACATCTCTGAACCTCAGTTTGCCAAAATATTATATTAATGTTATCATAATTTTAAGAGGCTATTGTGTAGTTGAGTGTGGTGGTGCAGGCACTCGGGATACTGAGGCAAGAGGTTTGCTGGGTTTGGACTACATGGAGAGATTCTATCCCAGGAATAATGGAGAGCGGGTGGCCAGTGTGAGAATTAACCAATGTAATGGTTACAAAAACACTATGAGGAATAAAGGGCCATCCAAATGGTAGCTACTGTTGTGGGTTGTGATTTCAAGGGGGCTCAGTCAGGTCCTAAAGGTGTCTGAATTAAAACAGGCCTGTTGTGGTGCAAAGAACCCAAACATTGAAGTCAAACACCCAGGTGGGATCTTGATTCTAGATGACTCTGACAAAAGTACTGGATTTTTTGCACCTCAGATTCAAAGCTTAAAGGAAGATAATAGTAAAGGTTTATTTAAGAATGATTTCATATACTTGGTAACACAGTAAACATTCAACAGATATTTTCCCCCTTTACTGCACTATATTAATACAATTATCTACATGAACAGTTAAAATCATGGGACTAGTTACTTATTAATTGCACAATTCTGGGTAGATTACTTAATGATTTGAAATCCAATTTCACCTGAAAACTGGATACATAATCCTTTCCCTCATGGTTAAGAGAGGAGTAAGTGAACTTATTTGTAGAAAGCATTTAGGTCAGACTACTAGGAAGCACTCAGGAAACTTTAATTGTTGAAGTCAGTTCTGGAAGGCAGCTATGTCAACTACTAGACCATCAGCTCCCCAACTGAAGTCAGGTCTGCATCTGTGGGCCTCATGTGTGTCCCCACTACTGATCAGCCCTGTGTTCCACAGACACATCGGTTAATTTCTTTCTACCCTAGCTTCCTCTTCTTCCAAATGAGACAGCAACAGAACACACTTCATGGATTGTTTTAAATGTGAAATGAAACAATCTATGTGAGTGCCTGGCCCAGAGCCTGACATATGGAAATTCAGAAGTGTTACCTATTTTTGTGCTATGAAATTTCTGTTTGTCTTGGTCTATTTTCTGGTTCTATAACAGAACACTTGATGAGGTAACTTATATAGGAGACCGACTTAGGACTTATGGTTCTGAAGGTCAGATAGTCTAAACAGCTGGTATAGGTTAGAACTCACATTGCACCACCACTTCCCCGAATAGCAAAAAGGCAAGTGGCCACGAGGAAGAGACAATCCAATGTTAGGAAGAGCGAACCGACCCTCAGGACAAAGGTGTTAAATCCTGCTGATGACACAGTCACTTATGAAAGCCCCCTTCCCTCTCCCAACGCTGTGACACTGAGGAGAGAATTTCAACATGAGAATTTGCAGGAGAGGAACTATATTCAGAGCATGGAAGTGCCATTATTACGATGTGCTATTATCCTCAGCCTTCCAATTTCTGAGTGCAATCTTAACTGTTCTCTCATCTGTAAAGTGGGGATAATAAGAAGACCGATATCACGGGGTTCTGCAGCTGGCCAGTACTGAAACATTGGTCAAACAGAAGGGAAATCATTACCATTGTGTCCTGCCTGCAGTGGCTGATGTTGCTGCTGTAGACCTGGAGCCCCTGTCATCATGCCTCCTCCCCCACCTGCCCATTTTTTTGATCAAGGTCATTCATTTCTGTCTCCAGAGCTTCATCCAGTTTTGGAGGGTCTGCTCTTCCCATTTGTCAAGGTCACTTTGGATGCTCATCACTATCTTTCAAAGTGCTAACAACTCTGCCTAAATCAGTGTGTGTTTTCCATCATCCCTGCCCCTGATGGATGCCAGAACACAGTGGCCCTGGAAAGGCCCTTCCAGCAACAGTACAGTTCATCTAGGCCTTCATTGATCAGCCTCTTCCATCATGGTCCTTGGGCCAGCTGACCACCACTAACAGACAACTCAGAACAAGCCACAAGGACAGAATTAATTATAGCTTCACTTGCTCTTCCTCCCGCCTTCCTGCCTGCCTTATTCATTCATTCCTTTAGCTCTCCATTAAATAAACATTTGTTAAACACACTTAACACGGGAGGCACTGTCCAGATACCAACATGATTAATAAGTGTTCTCACTCATCAGGGGGCTCACAGAAGGTAGTGGGTTTTTCTTTGTTATAATCTCCTGATTATAGTCATGGATGATTTACTTTGTGGGTAGTCAAATGAGTTGCCACCCAAAGTGACTAATGATTTAGATTCTCATTCATAGTACTTAGAATCAACCAAAGTATTTGATTTTAATAAAATATATTTACTTGTAGTAACACCCAATATTTGTAAAGCAAATATATAATCACATCTGGTATTCAAATTAATCTTTGTAATAGTTTCATGAGGAATTGTGTTATTATTTCCTTTAATTTTTAAGAGAGAAGGCCGAGGCCCAAAGGGCTTAAGTAAACACTGTAACGTGACAGTGCTGATCTGAGGTCTTCTGAGTTAGAGTTTGTGTATCTTCCAATACGTATCCCTTTCCCATACGTTAGTACATTCTGCCATTCATTCTGATGTTATACACCACCACAGACATAACAGTAAGACCAACCAACACCTACTGGTATTTGCTGGGAGCTTGACACTGAGCTAATAACTTAAAATTCACTATTTTGGTCGGTCAGTGGTGGCTCATACCTTTAAGCCTAGCACTTGGGAAGCAGAGGCAGGCGAATCTCTGAGTTTGAGGCCAGTCTGGTCTACAGAGTGAGTTCCCAGATAGCCAGGCCTACAGAGAAACCCTGTTTTTAAAAATAAAAAGAAATCACTATTGCATTTAATGAGCAGACATTTGTGAAAAGGATAATAAAGTATATAATTTACAAAGGACTAAGGTCTAGCAACTTCAAATATGTTTCCCAGTGTCAAGCATCTATCTCAAAGATATATATCTATGTGTCACTGGAATCAGGTGTCAATCTTGGAAACTGTATTTTTTAAAAAATTTATTCTTCTCTGATACAATACATCCCAACCACAGCTTTCCCTCCCTCCCCTTGTCCACTGCTCCTCTGTTTCCTTTAAGAAAAGACCAGGCCTCCCAGGCATAGCAACTGAAACATGGTATAACAAGATGTGATAAGACAAGGCATAAACCCTCATATCAGTGCTGGACAAGGCAACTCAGTAGGAGGAAAAAGGTCCCACAGGCAGGCAAAAGAACCAGAGACATCATCACTCCCAACTAACAATACTACAATGTCTCAGGATGTTGTAACCTCAGGTTTTTTTCAAACCATGGAATATAGTCCATTAGTAGATTATCAAAGAAATTCAATAGATCATGACCAGCATTGAAGTATGCACAACACACTAAAATACAGCAGGATGCAGAATATGAGTGCACCACTCAAAATATAATTAACTACTGAAACTTCATTTAGCTGAATGTGTGGAAGTGGGACCACAGTGTAAAATGTATTTCTTACTGTGAGGTCCTAATGTAAAATATATTTGTTACTTTTAGGGACAGTCAAAAGAGTATTAAAAATTATGTATTAATGTGGTATCCTCTGTTGATTATGAACATGTAACAAACCACTCTAAATAATGGGGAAAAATCACCAACAGGTACAAGAAAGGCACCAGATAGTATATTAGTTCCCGTTCTCCAAAGAAACAGAATTAATAATATATATTTACCTAGATGTTTGCACAAAATATATATAATTAATGAGATTTACTATAAGGAATAATCTCACAATTATGGAATATGAGCAATCCCCAAATCTTTTGTTAGCAATCTGGAGGCCCAGAACAGCCACATACATTGTAAATTTGCACTGAGCACCCACAATTTCTGGTACATAGAGGTGCAGCATGTAGATCCCTGCCCTAGAGAAATGTGCCATTAGCTGGAGACACCTAATAGCACCATTCATGAACAGAAACGGACACAGGCAAAGCACCAAGGGGACAGCAAGCCCTTTTCTTCCACCCTTTCCAGTTTTCAGCCTCTGAAGACATTCACACCTTCAGGGAGTTGCATGGGAGTGGCTGGAGCAGTAAGTAGGGACCAGTAGGATGGATGTTAGAGGGCCAGTGTCCAGGCTCACTCCATCGCTAGATTCTGTTGAGGAGGCCTTGTCGCTGCATCTGTGTTGTGTCAGGTAGAGTTATGATGACAGTAGCTAGGAAATGAAGTCAGTGTTGGACATAAAAGCTAGCTGCAAGAGCCATGAAAAGATGAACACTGACCTGGAGGGTCCCTGATGCTGGTAGTGATGGCTAGTATATGTGAGTGTGCTTCGGCCTTGCCCGTAGTTCATTTGACCTCGATCCAGGTTGCTGCACTGTACTGGGACACACATTCAACGCTGAGCGTTCTTACATTCTCTTGGGGATTCTGTGCTCCCTCTCAACCCTTCCTCACCTGTCTGATGTTCGCTCATCTTTAGGTCTCTGCCTAGCTTCTACAGGATTTTCTGAGTAATCATTCTGTCTCCTTTTCTAGGCTGCATGCCTGTCTTAAAGCCTCAATGGCCTTTGGACTTAGATATATGTGCCACTCTATTGTATGCACCTCTTTCTATTTTATGCATCCTATTATTGGTAAATTTACAGAGTCCTGCCTGAGGATGGAGGCTGAACCCCAGCAGAGGGTCAGAATGCTATACTTGACGTACATCCTCTGTAGCTTTCCTTATACTCTGCAGAGGCAGGTGTTTTACTAAAGGATCTCAGATCCACTGGATAGTGAGGAGGGTGAGATAGACAGAAACTTGATTGTGAAGAGTTCTATATTCATGGCTAAGCAGTCTGGATGGCTCAGCAGGTCTTTTGCTGTGCCTGCTAACTAACCAGTCACCCTGAACAGACAGTCACTGGATTCTAACAAGCTCCAGGCTTTATCCCCAGTTACCATGACAACCAGACTTCACGGTGATGGATGGTATTGATTGACTGACAGACTCCTGGTGTCTTGGCTCTGTCCCCATTCCCCTTAAATCATTTGCATACACACGGAACTGAGAGACACTCAGTACTATCCTTCTGACTTTGTCCTGATTTTGAATTTCCACTTCTAATATCATTGAAAATAGCTTCATACTTAAAGGAGAAAATCTGAGATGTATGATAATTCTTCCCACCCTTAACTTTGCAGGCAGTATAGCATGGCATAGAGAGCATAGGCTTTGGGTACCCTGGTCTATCCTCCTTGGATATTTACTTACCTGTAATCTGGGTTTGCTTGTACTGCCTGCCCTTACCCATGTCCTAGCAGATTATACTACTTAAGTGTTGATGAAGAGAACCTGTTGTTATCATGAATTCACCTGCCTACTCCAGTTTCATATCTTCCACACTGAGAATCAGGAACCCAGAGGCTCCATGTAGCTTGCAGCTTTTCCCCAAACAGCATAAGTGGCAGTATTTGGCCTTTACTGACATCTCTGTGTGCAGTTAACATAGCATGGATTAATACATTGAACCCTCATCAAAGCCCCATGAAGGGATTGTACCAAAGTCACCTTCTAGGTAGACAAACTGAAGCACAGTGAGGTCAAACAATTGTCCAGACATCCTGGTCAGAGATGGATTCCAGCTCTTGTAGTTTCCACTTCAGAGCCTGGCCTCCTGTATGCTGCTCCTTGTCATGGCCAATGTCATTGTGCAAAATCAGAGAACCTGAGGCAGTTCTCATCAGGCAGGCAGAAGGCTGGGCTGCAGCTTTAGTATTGCCATCATGAGTACACTACATGGCCATCATTCTCTGAGTTTCCTTGTGTGATGAGGGACATAACTGGAAGGCAGCCTTTGCAGGGCTCTTTGGGGGGCCACCATTGATGCCAGTGACATGTGACAAGTGTTTCTCTGCACAGCACCACTGGCAGTGATGACATAGGCACTTGTGGATTTGGGTCAACATGTCTAGCTTTCAAAGACCTGATTCTTGAGTTCATTAGTCATGGAACCTGGGGCGAGTAAGAAAACAATAATAGCCAGGCATATTGAGTACTTCATGTGCTGGACCCTGTTTTCAGGCACTAATAGAAACTACTATTCCCATTTTAAAGACAGGGGAACTGAGGCACAAAGAGGTTAAAAAATTAGAGTCACACTACCAGCTAATGGCTCCAGACTTGACACTCTCAGCCAGCAGACTCACCCTTTTCTAGTAAGCTCATCATATGGTCAAATCCTCCATGCTCAGAAGATGGTTGGAATGAGATGATGAATTAAAACAGATGAAAACACTTCATAAAACACCAAGACTTAACCATAATTATTACAAAGCTCTGATTCATATCTTCCTTTAAAAGAATACAAATGACTCCCCCCAAACACACACAACTCCCCAAATGTTTTAGTGGTACCATCTAGGAATGGTAGGACCAGCTGGTACCTGAGCACTCCTGGGGGCTTGGAACATGCCATGCTCTGTGCTGGACCTTGCTTAACCAAATGGTGATTTTTCAGTCTAATAGAAAAAAAAAAGTAGGTCAAGGAAGAAAACTTCCTAGGGTGTGCTAAACACAGTCCTGGAGGGAAACACAGAGGTATTGTAGAGATCCCTAGGGAGTGCAGGAAGGCTATCTGGAGAAAAGCCCAAAAGGCTCAATGAAAGGGAAAAAGGGCTTTCTGGCCACAAGAACTAACACATGCAAAGGCACACGGCACTCACATTTGCCAGCTGGTTGGCAAAAAACATGAGCATAAACAGACTAGTGGAAGTATGGAGAGAAAGCGAGCAGGTAAGCTAGCCAATATGTCTCAGCCAGTCCAGCCACAAACTAACCAATGATCTTTCCCACTGTGATGGCCGAAATAGTCACTAGGATTCCCCTTTCCCTTGGGAGAGACTGTTTTTGCAGGCAACCAGTGCAGCAAAGCAACACAGCGGCGAGATCACAGTCTCCTGAGTGGTATTTGTTGGCTGCGAAGAGATAAATAATACATGACACCTATCTGTTTTCCACTTGATGCCTTTAATCTGAGAAATGACAGAGATGGTCTGTGTTCGGGCACCTCAGAAGTCAAACTGCCTACTTTTCCCTCGGAGCCCTGCTGATCCTGCAGTACTCACACTGAATCGTGAGGACTACCCTCACTCCTGTACCCACAGCCATGCCCAACAGGAAAGCAGACAGTGGGCATGGTGGCCAGAGCCATATTGTTTGAGGCCCTGGGCTGCCAAGCAGACATCAAAGCTGTCCTTCTTGGCACCAGACTAGAGAGAGATGAAGCCCTGGGGGCAGTTAGTTTCCTTCTGTCTTTTTCACTCTAGAGTTTAGGTCAGCCTTTCTGAGTACTGTCTTGTTGCGGGAACATGGACACTCACGTGCTCTTCCTCTGCTTTCTGCAGCCTACGTTCTTGCTGGGTACCGCCTGTTCCGCTTACATCCAGCATCCTCCTCTTGGGTTCAGGCCTCCTGCACTGTATCAGAGCCCTCTTCTATGCCCGTTTACCTGTCTCCCCATACTAATCGTCCTTGGTCCCCTTTATTCCAAACATGCCTTGTGTGCAGTGAAACAGTGTCATGAGCTTACCAAAGCTGCCCCACGTGCCTTTTTGAAGCATTATGGGGTGATCTTAACATTTCAGAATTTCAGTGTGAAAAGACCTCAGGTCTTCCACTCTTCTCTCCTCCCTACTGACCCCCCCAGTAGGCAAGCAGCCAGCCCCTGATTGGTCCTTTCCATGATGGGATCTCTCTGTCATCTGAGTTAGTGCATCTCTGCTTGGCTTCTGATCATCATGATGAATCTCTCTTGTGGAGCCTAACGCCACCTTTCTGAAGTCTCAGTTCATCTGATGCAAGTTCTTATCCCAGTACCTACACACACAAGCCCTTTCAAATCCCCCAGGGTCCCTCTCACTCAGTGTGTGCCCCAGAGAGAGTTGTCTGATAGTGCTATTACTCACACAAGGACAGATCTTCACTCTCTCAGATACATATTCCTGTTCTAAAGGTTATAGCTTTGAATATGACTCAGTGGCTAGAATGTTTGCTACAGAAGCAA
>CABHPP010132838.1:16803-35257 GCA_902168425.1 Peromyscus attwateri | reverse complement strand
CTCTCTCTCTCTCTCTCTCTCTCTCTCTCACACACACACACACACACACACACACACACTCCTTCCTGTTTCATGAAATGATTGCATCCATGATAAAGACCATGATCAAAATCAACATGGCTTACACTTCTACATCAGTCCATAGGAGAGGAAGTCAGGGTAGGAACCTGGAGGCGGGAACTGAAGCAGAGCATGTGGAGGGATACTACTTATTGGCTTGTTCACCATTGCTTACTCAGATTGCTTATACAACCCAGGAACACCTTCCCTGGGGTGGCACACCCAGAGTAGGCTAGGTCCTCCCCCATTAACCATTCATCAAGAAAACATCCTACAGACTTGCCTACAGGCCAATCTGATGGAGGCATCTTCTCAACTGAGGTTCCTCTTCCTGGGCCAGGCAGTGACACACACCTTTAATCCCAGCACTCGGAGGCAGAGTCTGGTAGGTCTCTGTGAGTCTGAGGACACCCTGTCTACACAGAGACTTCCAGGACAGTTAAGACTACACAGTGAGACCCTGTCTCAAAAATTACTTACTCACTTAATTTTAAAAATAAAAAAAAGATGTTCCCTCTTCATAGATGACCCTAGCTTGTGTCAAATTGACAACAAAACAAAACTAATACTAATTAGCAGGCCATATCAGTGAGCTCTGGGTTTGATTGAGAGACCCACCCTCAAAGATAGACCCAAGATGACTTCCTAAATTTCTTGGCATCCATTTTGGGTCTCTATACACATGAACACACACACACACACACACACACACACACACACACACACACACACACACACACACCTTTATCGTTTTAAGAACCCCGAGGACACCCACCCCCTTAGCACTGTAAGTATACAGCGCAGTGTTATTAATTAACTAGAGGAGCAGTGTTGTACAGGGAGCTCATAACTGAGATTTCATGTCTATTGATTAGCAACTCTCTCTCCCTTTCCTCGTCTTCCCAGACCTAGCAACCGTTAGGATCTACTTCACTTCAATGGGTTGCCCTACTTTAGATACCTCACGTAAGGGGAAGCTCGTAGTCTCTGTCCTTCTGAGCCTGGCTTCCTCCATGTGGTATAATGTCCTCAAGGGCCATCTGTTGTCATAAGTTACAGGATTTCTGTCCTCTTTAAGGAATTTTAATGGCTAGGTAGTGTTTACAGAAGGAATGTGTTTTATCGGGTTCTGGTTTTTCTGTAGCCTGGGAGGGGAGCCTGAGATTACTCCATCTTTATTTTTCTGGTTTTCACTTTCATCTGGCTTCATCACCCTGATAAACTGGGAGTAGTCCGGAACTTCAGGCCTTATCTGCTCAGCTTCCCACATTCCTCGAGGTACCTGTGTGGTTGGTATTTTGTCCCCAGGGTAGAATGTTACAACTTTCCCAAATGAGTCTCATTTTTTTCTCAGACTGTGAATCCAGTCTCCTGAGGAATTTCTGAATCCTGATTAGCAACCAGAATTACCCCTTGCCTTTCCCAATTCTTACTCTGAGTAGATGTGATGAGGTTG
The DNA here is from genome assembly GCA_902168425.1 of Peromyscus attwateri. Taxonomy (NCBI): domain Eukaryota; kingdom Metazoa; phylum Chordata; class Mammalia; order Rodentia; family Cricetidae; genus Peromyscus; species Peromyscus attwateri. Next base: position 33,741 of record CABHPP010132838.1, on the reverse strand, counting down.
ATGGTTGTGTCCATATCCAAGGCATTGGTAGAGGCTCTGATTGAAACTGTATGTACCACAGCTCACTGGAGTAAGCTACCAGACATCTTCTGTGGAACCATAGTGTTCCACTTGTCCCAGATTCACCACCTGAGAATCATCTGAGACCCTTGCTTAAAATACAGATTTCTGATTTCTCAAAAATACAGACTCAGAATGAAAGGAAATGGGGCCTAGGAGTCTACGTTTAATCCAGAGTTGGATGCGGTGACATGAACTCCAGAGTTCAGAATTCAAAAGCTTCAAGCAAGTCTAGTTTGATCTGACCAAAGTCAAAGGCGTACTGTGGAACACGGGTGGTTGGGATAGGTCTAGAACACAGGCAGGGTGTTCTGTCGATCAGGCCACCCGCCTAGGCCACACTGTTTTCCACAGCAGCTCCAGCCCCTACTCTGTTCTCGCCACTGTGCCTCTCGGTCTGTTTACATCCATCCCTCTGGATCTGTATCCTGGCCTCCAACATTAGTTTCAGCTCCTACATTTGGAGGCAGGTTTGAGCTCCTCTACCTGACCCAGCTCCTTGTCCTTGGTGTCTCAGCAGGTTCCGCATGGCTACCTGTTTGTAGCATCTCTCAGACCTTTTGCTAAGACCCTGCTCACCAGCTCTACTGTATTCCAACCAGCAACTCTCCGATACAGATTTGTCTTCAGCTGGTCCTTGCTTCACGAACCCCGCTAGCCTTATAAGGACAAGGCTTTAGTTAATCAGATTCACATCCAACCCACAGGAGTTTTAACTCGAGATGGCTACATTACCAGCACATGATGTGTCCGGATGGTACACAGCAGGTGCCTACTAAATGTTTCTCTCAGAGAACAAGATGCTTAAGTCTGACTCAATGACTGGGGATAGTGGAAATGCTGCAGGCTTCAGAGCCAGACAGAGAGTCACGTGACTCTCAGCTTCCCTGCCTTCAGCTGCATGGCCTTAGGTGAGCTAATTAACCTTTATGAACCATAAGCATCTTGACTCTAGATGAGAATTGTGGACTGGGTGTCTGAAGGCTCGTTAGCTCTCGGACTCCATGATTCTCAGAGTCACAGTCCTCCCCTTACTGTCTGGTACCCTACTTGGAGGTCCTCAGAAGGCAAAGCCACTGCAGTCAAGTCTCACAGCTCAAAGCCAGCTAGAATTCTCTTCTCCCCACACTTCATGGCACTGTGTCTGCAGATCCTTCAGGGGCACAATCACTCCACACACTTTCTGGCCCGACTCATCAGGCAATACTATCATTAATTCGGCAGCACTCTGCCATTCACTGAAGTAATCACTCTGGCTTCTGGCTGTGAATTCTTTTCATCCACTTTTGTTTATCACTGTTGAAGCATTTTTTAATCAAAACAATTAAATATGCTAAATCTTCCTCAATTAGTTATGCATTAAAAATTAAAAGTGCTTCAATGGAAATAGCAGAAGAAGCCCTTTACTTGGTGCTAAGTGGGTTGCTCAGAGCATCTCTTCCTCCAGGCACTCACTTCCAGCTCCAGAGGTGTGCAGGAACTGACATTTATCATGTCACAGAGTGCTTCAGCTGATGCATACTTAGGGGAGAACAATCCCTTCTTTCCATAAATGAGAAACCAAGGCCAGCGAGATCATGGCCCTTTGCAGAGTTCACAGAGTGTGGCAATGACCAGGATTTGAAGTTGGAAGCTTTCTTCTGTTCCCTTCCCCCAGGATTGGGACATTCATTTATTCACTTATTTCTTTCATGTATCAGTCATCGCTTCTGAAAAAAATGACTGGACTCCTGCATAAAAAGGACAGTGACAAATGAAGAGACTGAGGAGTTTTCTGTTCCTAAAACACTTCCTGAAGTAAATGCTGTTTGAACAGGAGCTTGGGTAGACTTCAGAAAGGGTGTGGTGGGAGGGAAGAAGGCACTTTTATGGAGGGCTATCCTGTGCAAAATGGGGTGAAGACCAGGGCTGAAGGGAGATGCATGCACTGGAACCACTGCTTCATGGAGACTCCGAGGAGAATCTCAAAGGAAAAAGGGTGAGAGCCTAGAGCAACTCGCACGCTCTACGCCATGCCCGACTCTCATTTCTTCAGGTGCTTTGACCGCCCCCCACAGGAGAGAAAAGTGAAGATGTCAAGCCAGCCCTCTCTGCCTCTAAAGTCAGAATAAGCTTTCTCTAGCCTGAGCTGGCTTGCACCATGGCAGCTGTCATTTCAAACCTGAGTGCTTTTCTGTCTTCCCACTGCAGGTATTACTGCGAAAGATGTCCAAAACTGCATCGGAGGCAACCTGGGCCTGGAGTTTGTGGATACTTTAATCGTTGAAGGAAGTTTATCAGGATTTAAGTGCGAGAAGTCTGGAGATGCTAACAGGGGCAAGTGCTTATCAGTGGGTCTCCCCCAAAGAGAAGCCAGCCTTTCCTTGGGACACTCAATCCCTGCAAATGATTCTCTTCCCTACGTGATTCCATTTCTCTCGGTAGTCTTACTACAAGTACTAAGTAACCCCAAGCCATGATCAGTGTATAATGTCTGTTTTGGGTCCACCTTCTTGCAGTAAAGCCATCTCAAAAATACTCAACAGTTTAAGGGTCCTTGCCATATTTCAAGAGTTAGACAAAGACCCCAGCAAGGAATGGGGTGAAAAGGGATGTGTAGATAGGATCTGTTATCATCTCATCAGGTAATGGTGCAGAGGGAGTAGGCAAGTCTCTCATGAGAAGGGGTTATGACTCTCAAGTCCAAGCTCAAGGAATGATGATCAGTGAAAGAATGTCCGTGGATAGTCAACATTTCTTGAGCACATCAGTGTGGGTGTTTATACATTTATTCATTCACTCACCTGTCAAATACAAATCAAGTTCTTTTCAGGTAAGGGACAAAGAACTAAAGGAGTATGAAATCAGCTTATAATGTAGTAGGGAAAGTACATACTAAATAGGCTTAAGTTATAACCATTGCTTAGGTTATTTATGCCTTGAGTGTTAAGCCAAATTATCCCATTTCTGATGACGCCTCAGCCTCTGTACTTGACCTAGCAAACACTTTGTAACCAACTCATTTTTTCCCTGACTAGCCCATCTGCCTGTTTCCTTCTCAGTGTCTGCACTGAGTACTACAGTGACATCTGTCATAGAAGCTGCAATATTTGATAGGGAGGGAGAGCGAGAGCAAAGGAGAGAAGAGAGGCAAAGAGGGGGAGAAAGATGGAGAGATGGCGGGGGAGAGAATTCAAGAACAAGCAGGCACTGGGCAAACCTCTGACCTATGAATGAATGAGTAGATGAAGAACCATGGACCTTCCCAGCCATTTATCATCCATGTTGAGTTGGGTTGGCCTCTCCCTGTCTGCTCCACTCAGAGGATGTGCAGTTTCTATCTATCCCATCCTGCAGTTCATCAGGTACAGTGGAAGGATGGGCCTCACTCTAAGGACAGCAGATGAACACTACTAAAAATCTTATCAGTAGAACTTACCACCCAGTCCTTTGGTTTGGGGAGAGGGAAGCTAACACTGCCTTTCTCTTGATAGAAATACAGAAGGAGAGCTTGGCAGTGGAGGAGATCATTTCTCGGGTGCGAGGTGGAAGTCCTGACTGGGGCAGTGGCTTGACACAAAATAGAAGTACCATTACATACCGGTCCTGGGGGAGATCATTAAAGTATAACCCTGTTGTTATCGATTTTGAGGTAAGTCTTTTCGCAGTTGAAGAAACCCTACGTCTATAAGGAATGAAAGTGAAGCCGACCAGATCATTTCATATTTCTTATTATGAGCCCATCAAAGAACAAGATTAAATGTAACGGCACACTGAACTGGTGCCCTTTCCCAAATCTGCCTGGAGGGAAGATGTGACATTAGACCAGACCCACAGGACAGCTGGGGTCAGAAACTTACTGTCTGTTTAGGGTTCGGGTAACCACTGCTAGCCCAGAAGCTCTGCAGGGTTAGACATGAAACACCAACTCGCATTTTTGCACAAACTAATTTAGAAGTCACATCTGGTACATTAGGAGGTTATAAACTTTATTTAAAAACTGTACTTTACCAATAGCAATAGAACTTATATGTTAAATAACACTACAATAGAGTAATTGGATGTAGTTTTAAACATAAGAGAAAACTTCAAGTTGTAGCTCTCCTGCGCCAGAACAAATCTGAAAATAAATCACTTTTTATAAGTGTATCAATGTGACAAATTTAATTCCTGTTGTGCTCCTGTTGTGCTCATGGTCAATGGAATGCAAACAAACAACTGACTCTCACAACTGCTCCCTGAAAGGAAGAACGCATGGTGGATCCTACTGCCATATAAGAATGGCTCTTGTTACTTCAATACATGGAGAGTTGAATCCATGCACCCACCATGAAAACTAGATAAAACAGCTTTATATCCCTTTTCAATACCCATGTGTCCTTTCTCATCACCTAGTGTTATCTTCTCTTGATTTCCTTTCTAAGTATTTGTACTTACCCACCCTCACAGCTATTTACATATACATGCAACTACATTAATGGGTAGGGTCTGCAGATGAGGGAGAACATGCTTTTTGGGAGGGGTTGCCTCTCTTAGTCTTATGATTTCCACATACATCCATCTCCCTGGAAATTTAATCTTTTTAACAGCTGAATAATATTCTATTGTTCAGAGTACCATGCTTTCATTAAAGGGGCAGTTAATAAATATTGAACAGATTAGAAATCAGTCTGAGAAAAGACTAAAGGAATTGCTTAAATTGCTAAATGAGCTTCTAGATAGTGTCTGTGTGACAGTGTCTAGATTTCAGGCTCATGAACTGTGTTCAGTTCTCATTTGCCTCAGCCCTAGAACCTTCCTTAAAACACTGATTCTTAGAGAGTGGTGGTGCATGCCTTTAATCCTAGCGCTCAGGAGGTAGAGGCAGGTGGATTTCAGAGTTTGAGACCAGCCTGGTCTACAACAGCAAGTTCTAGGACAGCCAAGGCTAGACAAAAAGGCTATGTCTGGGGGTTTTGTTGCCCAGGGGCAATATGGCCATGTGCCAGGTCAGTACCAGGCAATGTGACAAGGTCGGTGCTCTGGGGACGAGGAAGAAACCAAGAATCCTGCTAAACAGCCTACAGGGTACACACCAGCCCCCCAGCTAAAGGTCCTCTGGCCTGACATGTCAACAAAGTTAAAAAAATCTGGCTTTGTTCCTGACCTTATAAACTGGATTGCATTAGCTGTCAAGACAGCCCTTTAAAAACAGTTGTTATTTCAAACTTTTAAGAAAAGTATTATTGCTATCCCAACTATTATCTCCCTGTTTATGTCCATTTTTCTACATGTGTTTAAGCTTCTAGATATTATGTCTGTAAACCAATAGATATTTCTAAGACATCACAACAGTTAAACCTAAAACTCTATTTTAACACCCCACTTTTTACAAAGATAAAAGGTCAGATGGATTAACCTTGATTTTGTTTCTTCTCCAATAAGTAAGGGACCACTTTCACGCACCTGTAATTCACATAGGGTCTGAAAATTGCTATCATCAAGCTATTAGTGATTTGGGCAAAAACTGTAAAATTGATATCAGGAGAATATATATGAACTTTGAGGGGAAGGCAGGGTCACAATTTGAAGATGGAAACTCTCTTTGGAGAAAAGAACCCGGGGTTTGGGAAGGAGCAAAGAGGAGTTTGGATCATGGCTCATCCACCCTTTCCAGCTGTAGCCTTGGTCTATTCCTTCACTTCCAGCCCCCTATGCATAATATAACAAAGAATGATAGACTATAAAGTTACAGAGGGGGATACTCAGGGAATCTTAGGTGAGGAAACAGATCCACAGAACTAATGAATGAGCATAAAAGCCTGTAGTAAGCAAATGACAGCCATGTTCCATTAACTCTTTAATATCCATGTCTTCACAACTTCCCCTACCCCCTGAGACATGTACATCAGTTCAGTAAATCATAGGCAGGTTTTATTGTAGTGAAATATAGCTAGTTTTATGCTTGAAAAGGAGAGTGGAGAGAGGCAGAGAAGGAGATAAATGACAGACAGACAGACAGACAGATAAATAGACAGATAGATAGATAGATAGATAGATAGATAGATAGATAGATAGATAGAACACAGATTAAACATATCAATTAGGAATTATTTGAGACCCATAGTAGAAATGGTGTCAGCAGTAACTATTTATTCATAGCAGATACTTAGATGGAGTGAATCCATGGGTCATTGTTTTCTTCTGTATTATATACATTGTGTTAAGTATGTATTAATTTATGTTATGTTGCTTCATTACTTGCCTCTCTGATTCTGTTCACTTATCTATAAAACGGGATAAGATCATTGCCAGTAAATTTTGAGCTCTAAAATTCTAATATCCTTTCTTTTTTATCCCTTTCTCTTCCTAAAATCCACCAGTCCTCCCCAGGAGCATTTCCTGAGAGTTATGAGGAGAGGGAGGGACTTGAGTTTAGTCTGCTTTAAGGTTAAGGGGAAGCTGTCCTGTGAACTGGCCTTACCTGGAACCAAAAGTCATCTTTAATCAAGACCCTGGGCAGCCCATCCCACACTTATGTCCTAACAGCAGCCCAGTTCCCCGATATTCCAGTAAGTGATTATCTTTTGGCTAGGGCTCTAGCCAATCCTTGCTTCCCCTGTCTGAAGGCCTCTGCAATGGCCTCTGACCACTCACCGAGGTCTGTTTGCTATGAGTCTTTCTGTCCACATTTCCAGGAACCCATCAAAGTTCTGTGAAGAGCCTGCCCTTGACTTCGGGCTGACCCAGGGTGGCTCTATCTGACCTGGCAAATTGTTTCTCCTGTTGGGGCCTCGGGCTCCTCCCTTGTAAAATTAGAGTCCCGCAGAAAGCTTTCACTGTAGGTTCCTCCAAATCCATAGCATTGCAAGGGTGCTAAAGACAACCAGAGTAATACAACTAGAAGAGCATAGTCTCTCTCTCTCTCTCTCTCTCTCTCTCTCTCTCTCTCTCTCTCTCTCTCTCCCCCCCCCCCCCCTCTCTCTCTCTTTCGTGTGTGTGTGTGTGTGTGTGTGTGTGTGTGTGTGTGTGTTGCACTCATCCCTGAAAATGCATTTGGAGGTCCACGGTCAATGCCAAGTATCTTCCTCTGTTGCTCACAAGACTTGGATCTTAGTGATGACTGGCCAGCGAATCCCCAAGATAATCTTGTGTCTGCCTCCCAGTGTGGAGGCTACATACCGCAGCTGGCTGCTGTGCCTAGTTTTTTTTACATGGGTGCTAGGGGTTCTAACTCAGATTTTCAAGTTCACACAGCAAACAGTTTAGCCACTTCTCCCCAGCATTGTCCCTTTTCTTGCTAACACTGTTTCTAATGAGAATGGCATGTTGTTGTGTATTATTCTCTCTCTTACACTGTTACCTTACACTCACTCCTTTGTGTTGTGAAGAAAACAGGCACCAATCCCGAGGGAAAATGGAACCTCTCAGCCACACAGCTAGGCAGCAAGCAGCATTCACTTCACTTTTCTAGGTGACAAGGCCTTGCCACATGTCATCTCTGTGGGAGCCCACAGAGGTTTCCTAGTGAGATCTGAGCTTGCTTTACACAGCAGGTCTGCATAAGGGGATGGATTAACCAAGTGTGAGGCTAACAGGTATTTGGAAGGGTCTGCACTTGGGTGTGCTAGGGGGAGGTCTTTTGTTCCACCCCTCGGCATTCCTATAAATAGCCCTTTAGAAAAGACAGAAGGGGCCAGTGGGTTTTGACCCAGGCCCTCCCGAGGCTATCCTTTGTTTCTCTCTCTCTCCCTCTATATTTCTATCTAAATACTTCTCACTTCTCCCTACTCAAGAGTACCCTGGGGAAAAGTGGGATCAGGATTCCCACACATCTCCCTGGATCTTCACAGTAAAACCAGGAGGTGAGGTGATGACTCTCATTTTCAGATGAAGAAGGGAGGTATGGTGGGTCACTTGACAAAGATCCCACAGCTGGAAGCAGGAGAATGGTGGACTTCTTATCACTTCTCAGCCCGAGGCAGTTTTGTGTGCAGGGCATTTAGTAATGGCATGGTTTGATTTTCAGGACAAGGGTGTTGCTGGCATCTAGTGTGCAGAGTCCAGTGATGCTGCCAAACAGCCTGGCATACACAGTACCACATGCTTCTGTCAGCACATTCTTCACTCCGGTCAACACTAGGGAGGCCGGGAAAGCCTGCTTATCTCACATCCACCCACATACCACTGCCCTTGCATCATTAGGGGATCTGCTTCCAAAGGCAACAAAACTCCTTCTACCATTGCCTGTGTTAAAGAGTGACAGACAAAACAAAACAAAAAATACCTGAATACATAGACTTCAACCCATTACATGGTTCTGGCTTCCCAAAGTTCTGGAGGCAACAAGTGAGTTGGCCAGGGTGGCTTCTAGGTGTTCTTCTTCCTCTGGAGTATGGAGAGCATTAGTTTCAGAGATATTTCTATCCATGTTCAGAATGGTTCTTGTACTTAAATGCTCATGTGATTCTGAGCTAGTTACACGCACACTTTGAGCCTCCAGTTCCTGATCAATGACATGGTATGCTTAGTGCAATTTACAGAATGGCTGTGAGGACTGGCCCTCTGCAGCAGACTTCCAGAAGCCTCACAGTTAGCCCTTGAGCTCTAGAAGGTGAGCAGAGCCAAAGAGAAACCCCGAGTTCTTCTTGTACCTGCAGATGCAGCCCATCCACCAGCTGCTGCGGCACACAAACCTGGGGCCTCTGGAGACCAAACGGCAGAACCTGCGCCAGGCCTTGGACCAGTACCTGATGGAATTCAATGCCTGCCGCTGTGGGCCCTGCTTCAACAATGGGGAGCCCATACTCCAGGGTACCAGCTGCAAGTGCCAGTGCAGCGCAGGTCGGCAAGGCCTTGCCTGTGAGCAGATGGCGACAGAGGGTAAGACCCATGCCTTCCATTCTGCCCCAGCCTGGTCTGGGTCTGAGGGGCGTGTGCAGAAGGAACCTTTGGGATATTAGCCTCTTTTTCTGGGTCCTCTCATTGATTACCCTAAGAATCCACAGCCTAGAGTTTTATAGTTCATGTCCCATGTTTAATCCTTTTTCCATTCTCTCCCTGATATCAAGACTTCTCTTTTGTCCAGGTTTGCTAGTAGGGGGCACCAGGAAGATTGTATCTGGAGCCTCTAGGCAGGATGTGCCCCATGCTTCTCTTGGCTTCTAGTGGTTGTCAGCAAATCTTGGAGTTGCTTAGTTTGTAGACACATCCCTCTAATCTCTGCCTCCATAGTCATATGACTTTCTTCCCCCCTTTCTCTTGGCTTTTCTCTCTGTAAGAATACAGGTCATTGGAGTAGGCCCCAGCCTCATCCAGGTGGCTTTATCTCAATGTGTTTTCACAGCAAAGACCAAATTTTCAAATGCGGTTCTGTTCACTGGTAATGGAAGCTGGGAGTTGAACGTGTCTTTTGGAGGGATGCAATGGGTGTCATTATATAAGGAATTACTGCTAGATACAAAGTTGGAGCAAATAGGGTCCAAAACTATGCAGCTTTGACATAAACCAACTCATTAACCAGCACTATGGAAGAAATTTATCAACAGGAGTAAACACTCATTCCCTTTAGGATGAAGTAGGGGGACTCTGGACATGAATCCCAGATAGTTCATAAACTAACCCTGGGACACTGGTGAAACACCTCTTTCTGGGGCCTCAACTGCTTCCAACTAAATTTCTTTTGAATTCCAATCTCTCTTTCTCTCTCTCTTTCTGACTGGGGAGAGGAATCCAGGACTTTATGCATACTGGGCAAGTGCTCTATGGCAGATTTATACTCCAGCTTTCTTTTCACTTTTTATCTTGAGACAGGAACTCACTAAGTTGCCCAGGCTGGCCTTGAACCTTTGACCTCCCATGTCAGCTTCTCAAAAAGATGGGATTACAGGCCTATGCTGCCAGGCCTACCAAGCTCTAATAGTTTCAATGCATATTCCAATACCTAAGTTTTCAGCTTACCAGACATACAAAGCACAGAATGAAGGCAGACAACATATACCTCAGTTTCATTTGGCTATTGTACAGAAGAACACATACACAGAACAGAGGAAGTCTGGATGGATAAATCAAAAGGTAGTGTGTCCGTAACAACCCCAGACAACACTTTCCTTAGTGGTCAGAGGTTACCCCCTAGCTGATCTGGTTTTAAGATGAGATAATAGTGGGTTATCATCCCCTCATTGAGAGAGACTCTCCAGGTGGGAGTGCAGCTCAGGTCAAACATGCCTTTGCATCAAGCGTCAATGATTCTCATGGAAGCACACGTTATAAAATGAAATTATAGCGGTATGCTCCTCACATGCCATGTTGAAGATTAGACCAGCTAAAACACATGGCTGATTCCATGCTAGCAAGCAGAAGGAAGAGGCTGTTGCATGTCAGATGCTCTGTGGACAAAGCCTACGGGGTGGCCCCTTCTCTGATTCTTCCACTGCTCAAGAACAGTTTAGGTCTCAAACTGCTGTCTCCTCTCCAGAGAAGGAATTCTGAGAGGAGAGACCCAGGAGAGTGTGGGAAAGCCCAAAGTTGAGAAATGTGGGTACAGAGAATAAAAACTACCACCACCAACTACCAGCTCCAAGGCTGTGGCACTGTCTCCTCCTGGGAGTTGGAGAAAGCCATTGCCTATTTGGGAATTGGTGAATTGGGGGGTGGGGTGGGAGAGAGAAAGATACTCTAGCCTGAGATAGCCCAGCTCCAGAGTTCAGGGACCCTCCTGATTTCACCAGCAGGATATGCACTAGGTTCCAGCCCCTTCAGCCAGGCAACTTTCTCAAAGGGACCAAAGGCCACTTGATGGAAATAATGGTTCTTCATTCCAAGCCAGCATCATAGCAGCGCATCCTTGTGGGTGAGCCTAATTATTCCCACAAGAGCCTTATGAGATAAATGCTTTTGTTAACATCGTTTACTGATGAGGAGCCTGGGGCAGGAGGAATGTTGGATAACTTGCTGAAGGTCATGTGGCTGGAGAAGGGAGGGACAGGGAGCTGGACCCCAGGAGTCTGATGCCAGCACCCAAAGGTCTTGACCTAATGTTCACTACTGAGTCTGTCTCATGTTATACTGTTCCCAAAGTTTTGAATGAGAGCAGAGACTGAGGCAATCTCAGGAACAATCACTCAGCGAGTGGGCAGGGCTAACCAGTTCGTGGATTTCAGTCAGGCCTGACTTCAAGACACACATGTGATCCTTGGCTTGGCCATTCTAATTATTCCCTTTCTAGGGCCTGGTCCACCCAGCAAAGAGATAAAGAGAAGAGGGGTCACTTAGACGACACACCTCTTGTAAAGTGAAGGCCAGACAGTCATGCTGAGCCATATACTATGGGTTGTGGAGGAGGGGCAGGATGCCAGGGATCTGGGTGACTGCAGAGGACAAGGAGCTGTATCCAAGGTCTCAACCCTTCTGCATTCAGTCCTCTTACATTCAGCAAACTGCCAGCATTGGGAAGAGCTCCAGTAACCCTCCAAGCAGGGTACGGGTATCTGGTGGCCTCATGGCCACCTCACACTGAACTTTCAGTCTGACAGAGATTAAGCTGGCAAGGAAAACTAAGGCAGAGGAATCTGTCAGCATCCACAGAAACCCATTAGAGTCCCTGAGAGTTTCCCCAGCGAACCTTTGCCAGTAGGGACAGAGTCACAGAGGTGGGAGACACAGAGACTAAGAATGCTGCTGTGGCTGTTCCATCAGGGAGTATAATTACAGTGCTGGAAGGGACTTGGAGATAATCTAATCCAATGCTGTTCACAGTGAGATCTGAGGAGCCCTGGGGTGCTAGGCCTTGCCCCAGGGGAGGAGAGTGAGCCCAATAGTCACCCTAGCTTCAATAGAATTCCTCTACTTTCATCTGAATTAGATGTGGGGTTCATGGAAGATTTAATTTAGGAAAAAGAAATAGTGATAGAAAATGATGAACAACTCCCATTAGATTAGTCCATACTTCTTAAATAATCAAAACCTAAGCCTTCCCGGGGGAGAGGGACTTGCAGAGCTCTAGCCAGTGGAGCCAGCGGCCCTGGGTGGGGCTCTGAGTGCTGGGCTCCTGGACTCCACACTTAGGGTAAGCATTTGGAAGTTTTATACAGACATTCTGTCACACCGCAGGACCCACTGCCAGACTCTGAAGGGTTTGGCTTTGAAACTCACATACAGAACCTCAACAACCTGCTCCAGAGATCTCTAGCTATCTCTCTGCCTTGGATCTGCAGGGTGGCCATAGTTCTAGTTCCTTACACCCTCCAGTGACTTGGACCCCTTCTCCCAGAGGACTGTCCTTCCCGCCTTGTCCTGCTATCTGTCTTCCATGCAACCATGGATTCCAATTTCATGAGATGGGCTCCCAAGCGGCTTCTTCTCACTCTGTCCAGAGTTTCAAATTAACTGTGAGGCAGCAAGCACAGAGGTCTTGGTTGGCTACCCAGGGCATTTCCCCAAGGAGGGACTGCAGAGCACTCTGGGGCAATAAGGTGGCCTTCTGCCCTCCATTCCCAGCCAGCTGCTCCTCCTCCGCTAATCTCCTCCTCCTCTGGAACATTTTCCTGCAGGAGCCAAAGCAGATGGTCGCTGGAGCTGCTGGAGCTCCTGGTCAGAGTGCAGAGCGGGTACCCGGGAAAGGAGGAGACAGTGCAACAACCCTGCACCCCAGAATGGAGGTGCCCCATGCCCAGGGAAGAGCATGCAGACCCAGACCTGCTGAGTACCTTTGGATGCAGGCTGGGAGGAAGTCTGTGGATGCTGCTAACTGGCCTGCCTACTAGGTAGGACTGATTGCCGCTCCAAGTGACTGCAAACCAACAAAGACCATTCTCTTCACATACTCATGGATTGTTTTCTAGTATGAACCTCATGATTCTTAGCCTCTACCAATTACCTGGTTCCAAAGCTGTCTCGCTGTTTCAGGGGGTTCTTACCCTGCACTTCTCAGAACCCCTTTCTATCTTACTAGGTTCAGGGTGCTTAACAACAAACCAGCTGTGGTTTAGACATATCAGAAATTATTCCTCACAATTCTGGGGGCAGAAACTGCAAGATCAGGGTTCCAGCAGGTCTAGGGTCTCAGGAGGCTTCGTCCACTTTATATATGTCCTTTTGTTGTTTTCTCCCATGGTGGAGGACTGGGGAGTCTCTGAGACCCCCTAATAAGGACACTAGTCCTACCCATGAGAACTTGGCCTTCAGGACTTAGTCATCTCTCAAAGGCTAGCCTCCTCCTGCCACGCCAGGTAGAGGATTTCCATGTATGGATTTAGAAAGACCCCAACATTTGGACCCCAGCACATCTCCCATGACCCTCTAATCTGTCTTCTCCCAGGAAGCAATCATATTTGAAGGCAGTAACTGGGCAGGTTTCATTCAGCACAGTATCTTCAGATGCCAAGGCTGTGTGTCGCAGATCACGGGGGCCTAGTCAGTAACAGTCACTGGGACACGTGAACAGACCAGTCCAAAGGTGAGGCCTGCACTGGTCAGCCTCCCAGAGCTGCAGGAAGACTTGGAAGGGTCAATCCATGAAGATCAACAAGTCCTTGCCCTTCCCGAGAAGAGCCAATCCCACCAGCCAGCCCGGTTTTCCCATGTACCCTAAACCCTGTACTTGTTCAGCGTCATTGGCAATGCCTTAGTTAGGGTTTCTATTGCGTGATAAAACACCATGAGCAATAACAACTTGGGAGGAAAGGATTATTTCAGCTTACATGTCCCACTCACAGTCCATCATGAAGGGAAGTTAGGGCAGGAAGTCTGAAGCAGAGGCCATGGAGGTGTGCTGCTTACCGACTTCCTCCTCATGGCTTGCTCAGCCTGCTTTCTTATACCATCCAGGACCACCTGCCCAGGGATGGTACCACCTGCAGTGAACTGGGCCCTCCCATATCAATCACTAATTTTAAAAATACACTACAGACTTCGCTTGCAAGGCCAGCCTGGTGGGGGCATTTTCTCAATTGAAGTTCCCTTTTCCCAAAATGCGTCAGGGTGACATAAAACTAACTAAACATCTCAGGCTTATAACCTGGCCTTCTCTTCAAAGTTGGTAGAAGTCACAGAGACAAAGCCTTCAGAAACAGAGGGCCAACTGTATATGTGAAAAAGCGGAGACTCGTGGGCCATTTGATGTGACTTGTTAACATCAACACATGTAGCTCCCAAATGAATGCAGAAGGAGAAGACGTGAGAGAGGGCAGTCTTCTCACGGTGTGTATCAGAGGCAGCATGGGGTCCACCTGGACCCGGATGGACTGTTCCATAGATCGACAGGGAGGAACCTTTTGAAAAAGAAGTCCAGCCTAAGACAAAGCTTGAGGGTAAGAAAGAACATGGGGAAGGGAGGACTCGCAGGTGTGTATGTGCTGGGGATGAGGAGTGCGAAAGGCAGCCACCAAAGAAACTCAAGTGTATGAGGCCCACCACAGCAAATTCTTAGCATCATTATTGTGATTCCCATTGATAAAACATGTGGTTCAGGGGTTTATCTAAATAAAAGTGGCTCTTCTCTCTGAAAGAATGAATAAGGCTCTGTTCTTGCTTTCCATCATGTTGTGTGCTTTCCCCCTTTAAAATATGTTTACATTAATAATTAGCCTACATTCATGAGCTGGTGATTAGTAGCAGCTCTGCGCTAGCAAGTGACCGGAGGCCAGGTGGAAGAGGTTGAGTGGGCAATTGATGAGGACTTTCAATCTTGCTCTAAACACTCGCTTCAAAGCTCCCAACCTTGGCTGCACATAAGAATCATCTGGGGAATTTCATAAACCCTGATGTCCAGAAGCGGCATCCCAGACCAATTAAATCGGAATCACCGGGGGCAGGAGCCAGCCATCAGCAGTTTCCAGTGCTCCCTCGGCAATTCTAAGCGCAGGCAAGGTTGACCACCACTGAGAGTGGAAAAGCCATTATGTGCCCACAAGGAATGGGGTGTATGGCACACAGAGGGCCAGGGGCAGAAAAGCTTGATCTTTGCTATTTTATGTAGGCTTATCAAGGACCTCTCAAGATTTGTTTTGCGAGGTCTATGCCACAGTTACGGACACTGCGTCTCCTGAGTCAGAGCTGTGGGCCAGATATTTCAGGCACTAGTTCAAGCATTTGTCTCCCCCCCCCCCAGTCCCCCTGCTCTACTGCTTTATGCTGTCTGCCATTGGAGGGCTCTGCAGGGTAGTTTGTGGTGCTCAGGGCAGGGGAGGAGATGAAGCAGGGAGCCTTGTCAGGGGTCAGTGTAGTAAACCTGGGAGCAAGAGGGAAACTTCACCAGAAGAGACTAAAGGCTCACACGCCAGCCCAGATCACCAGCTAAACACAGCAGCATTAGAAATGAAAAGCAAGCAGCCATGGCAACCTTTTACTACATCAGCCGCGCCTTCCTCCACCGTGATTCTCCCAGTGCATTTCCCCTGGGTCCTTTCAGGAGATCTATAATCTCAGGTTTTATAGGGAGTGGCGTGTAAACACACAGTTCAAAGTTATACTCTTCAGCTTGACAATGTGTCTTCTGAAAAGTAAATTAACGACAGAGAGGAAAGCGGTAAGGAGAGAGGCTTCCTTCCTTCCTTTTCTTCTCTGCGAGGGAGATCGAAAGAGTTTCGCACTCAGTGAATCTCTTCCGAGCTACTATGCCTTTAGGGGGAGAAAATGACCACAGAGGGCAGGCTTCGGAAGCCCCACTGCAGATAGGAGGGATGCCTCAGAGAAGCCTCTGTGCTTCACAAGGATGGGATGGTGATACTGACCAACAGAAAGAGGCATCCCACTGCGGTGAAGGCGGGCTCCACTGTCGCCCCTCCACTTCGGAACTGGGCAGGCTAGGGCTGGGAATGGGGCTCAGTTAATAGAATGCTTGCCTAGCACACATGAAGTCCTAAGTTCAATCTTTAGCACTTCATGTCTTAGTGTTCTCCTGCTGTGAAGACACACCATGACCATGGCATCTCTTATAAAACGAAAGCATTTCATCGGGGCTGGCTTACGGTTTTGGTGGTTCATTGTTGTCGTGGTAGGGAACATGGCGGCGTGCAAGCAGACACAGCAACTGAAGAGTTCTTCATCTGGATCCGCGGGGAGCAGGAAGAGAGAGAGAACAGCTGACTCTGGCTCGGCCTTCTGAAACCCCAAAGCCCGCACCCACTGACACACTTCCTCCAAAAAGGCCACACCCACACCAACTGGCCACACCCACTCCAACAAGACCACACCCACTAGAACAATCCTTTCAAATAGTGCTGTGCCCTAAGCATTCAAATATATGAGCCTATGGGGGTCATTCTTATTCAAATCACCAAACTATAAAAGCTGAGAATGAGCGCTCACTAGTAGGTGGGAGCAGGAGAAAGAGAAGCTCAACTATGTAGCAAGTTCAAGATCAGCTTAGGGTACAAGCAGTTACTGTCTCAAAGAAAATCTATTTTTATAGTAATACAAATTTGTTGTCTTAATATTGTGAGGGCCTGAAGTTTGAAAGAGGACTCACCGATATAAATAAAGTCAATTGGTTGTAATAGTTGTAATTACAATAGCTAAGTTGTAGAACCCACCCAAGTGTCAAAAAACAGAGGAATGCACAAAGAAAATGATTTTTCCAGCCCCAAAGAATGAAATTATGTTGTTTGAAGAAAATGGATGCAGCAGCAGATAGTCATATTAATTAAATTCAGCCAGTCTCAAAAAACAGATTTCCTGCTAGGTGGTAGTTTCGCATACCTTTAATTCCAGCATTCCAGAAAGGCAGGTGGATCTCTGTGAGTTTGAGGCCAGCCTAGTCTACAGAATGGGATCTAAGATGGACAGGGCTACAACACAGAGAAACCCTGTCTCAGAAAACCAAAAACCAAACCAAAACAAACCAAACCAAAACAAACCAAAACAAAAGCCCAACCAGATTTCCTCTGTTGGTGGTTCCTGGATTGTACATAGATACAGATT
>CABHPP010132838.1:0-16793 GCA_902168425.1 Peromyscus attwateri | reverse complement strand
GATACAGATTTCCTCTGTTGGTGGTTCCTGGATTGTACATAGATACATAGAATCATGTTTGCATCTATGACATGAAAGTAGAAGTGAGGGGTTGGATTGGTTAAGGTACTTACTGTTCTTCCAGAGGACCCAAGTTTAGTTCCCAGCATCCACTTTGGGAGGCTCACAACTGCTCCAGCTACGGGGGATCTGATGCCCTCTCCTGGCTTCTGTGGGCATTGCATGCATGTGGTGCGTACACACACAAATAAAAAACAAATCTTTTTTAAAATGTAGAAATAAAATTGTCTAGGGGAACAAAGGGAACTAATGAGAGAGGAGAGGATGTATGTGGGAGGAATATGCTTAATATATACATGCATGAAAATATTCTTCTAAACACAGAACCACATACATCTAATATTTTAAGAAGAAAAATATTAACCAATACAATCATGCATACACATACAAATAAAGCCATTAGGGCTATGATCCTCTATAAGACTTAGGGGACCATTTATTTCATGCATTCTCAGCTTCTGGAGTGACTACATTCCTTGGCTAGTGGTCCTTGTCTCCAGAAAAATCTAATCTAACAACAACAACAACAATAGTAAGAGTAATAATCAAAAGAAATGTTAAAAGAGAAGAGAAATAATAAAAAGAAAGTAAAATGTCAGGCTAACTTCCAGTGATATCTAGTGCACAGGCCACTGCTGGGTGCTGGAGGTGCTGAGCCTTACACAGACCCATGAGTCCAAGGACTTAGAGTCCGACAGAGGAGACCTATGGACAGTGGCAATGGGTCCCTAACCGAGAGGAAGCCCAAGGGGCCCTAGAGAAAGTCTAGTCTCGGAATCAGGGAAGACAGCTGGAAGCCAGCCAGCCAGCTGAGCCCTGAAAGAGTGACAGGTAGAAAAGCAGCATGTGTCACAGGAGGGGACACACAGAGGCCCAATGGAAGTCACAAACTAGCAGCCCATGGATGTTCTGCCAGCTCTGGGTGGTGCATGTCCATCTCAAGCTGTGGATAGTGAGTTGGACCTCATGTGTGGTCATGAGCCTTCCTGTGAGTAGCAGGTGCTGCATCTCATAGCCTTTCCTGGCCACCCTCCTGGGATTTCTGTGCTCTATAATCATAAACGCCAAATTCATGGCTGACTGTCTGATCTAAGGCCTGTATACCACTGTACCTTCATTGTGTTTTTTAGATACCCTTAAACCCACTTGATGTACAAAGACCTCTGTGACTAGTCTTCATGTCTCCCTCTGATCCCAGCTCCTTCATCCTCCCACATTATTTGGGGCATGGCTTAGGTTCCTTTCCCAGAAAGCCAGCCTTGCTACTCCTATGACTCCACAGCTCATCAGGTATATGACCCTGTGTGGCTGTCTTCCTACATGTTTCATGTCCTATCACCATAGCCTGCTTGTCTGTCCCATCCAGTGACTTCCAGGACAGACAGGGACTTCTTATGTCCTCTTGGCTTTTAGAACCCCAACAACTAAGATATATCCCTCCATTCTACTCTTGTCCTTTGGTAGCAAAGGCCAAGACTAGCATGGCCTTTGTGTTTGGTTGTAGAAAGTTGTAAGAAAGAGTCTCAAAGGAAGACACTGAGCAGGAATCCCGAATCCCATGACCTTCACAAAGCATTAGAGGACAGCCAAGTCCATAGCATCCTGGAGGCACAAATTAAAGAGCAAGCCTATCCCTTTCCACCTTAGTGAAAGAAAGTCTATCAAATCAAATTAAAGGTCCCTTATTCATGGCCTTGGGATTTCCCCCTTCCACTGGAGAGATAAAGAAAAATATGTCTCCTTCCTGTATTAACAGCTTAAAATGTGAGATAAATCCTCCCATCCTAACCTGTTTTTAACAAACAGACTTGGCTGTCAGGTGGCATGATACATGTCTGACAGATCTATTTATCCATTCTATTTCTTTAGAGATAACACTGAGAAGTTTTATCTGTTATTTGGCCCCCTCCCCGACTTTCATTTTCCTAACCAAGCATGTGGAGCCAGCAGTTGATGGATGGATGGTGTTTGGGATGAAAGGGGCCAGAATCAGATCGCTTTTAGGATGTGAACAAACTGGATTATTAACAAGGAGTCATTGGGCAGGAGCTGGTGGGGGAAGCTGAGTGGATCCCAGACAATGGCCAGTGATGGATGGAGGGACACCTGGGGCTGCAAGGTGTGGACTTGAGATAACTGGTGGCCGCCGCTGGGGTGATAATGGGAGTGCCCGGGCTCTGTGCCGATTCCGGCTTCGAGGCCAATGTCAGGCCAGACACTTGACTCCTGCTGAAAATCCTCCAAGAATTCCCCTCTGCACATATGACCATGGCTCCTTCTCTCGTTTCTCTCTATAAAATGCATGTCCATGCTCAAGGAAGCAGTTGGCAGGAAAGTAAAAAGAGGCAGAAAATGGACAGGGCCCTTTTGTACAGCACCCAAGCATAGGAAGTGAGTTTAGCATCTGCCTTGTGCCAAACACTCATGAGTGATGCCTTCCCTTAGTATATGCCATGTCATAAAATGATCACACATGTGTCACATGCATGAAGGACACTAAAGAAGAGAGGGTATGTAACTTGGGGAAAAAAGGGCCTTCTGTCTGCCACGAAGACCCCCCCAAAAAAATCCATTAGGTTTGTGTTCTGTGGGGATGGCAGGCCAGGGTCCTCACTGTGAGTGAGTGGGCACCCCAGTGATGGCCCTGTGACAAATCTGGGCCTGCTTCATTTGTGGTGGAAGGCTATGCAGAAGAGCCACAGCAACCTTGGACTGGACTGCACAGGCTGCTTTGGAGCTGTGTGGTCTCAGGGAAGTCATGCAGTCTCTCTGAGGCTGTCTTGCCACCTGTCACAGGCAGACAATAAATCTGCCTCTTGCAGGCACTGAGAGGATTAGGCCTGGATTAGGTATGTGACGTTCTTTGTCGCTGGAAATGGTCTCTGCAAATATTAGTTATTATGCTGTTACATCTCCCTTAATAACCCAGAGCTTGGGAGGGAAAAGCCCTCCATGGCCTTTATTAAGATCTCCCTAGGAGCTAAGCAATTTTATGTCCTTTTATTCTCCTATGTAGTAGAAGGTTCTTGCATTGAGAGGTCTTTAAAGCAGTTTTAAATGAAAACCAACAACCTGGGTTCTTAGTGATAGTTTGAGAATCCCTGAATATGATCACGGCAGCGGTACAGCTAAGTAAAGAGTGTTTACTGGGCCCAGGGATCTACCTGATGCCTATGTTGCCTCAGAAGGAGACATATACCATGCCCTTCTTACAAGGGAGGGGATAAAAGCACCTACTGTGCCCTGCACCTTGCCAGGGCAGCACAATAGAGCCAACCCTGGTAGCACAGGTGCGGGTGAGCAGCCCTGAATCATGGAGAACTGTCCTCATTGTTACCTATCTGTCTTGTGGTGGCATGGGTGGGGGAGAGTTGCCCTTCCACCCCATGCCCATCAATGACTGGGGCAGATGGGAAAGCTGATCCTGTGGTCATAAGAGCAGGAGAGTCAACCCTATTAGTGTGGGTGTGGGTAAGCCAGTCCTGAAGTTGTAAACATGGAAGAGCAGCCCCCATTTCTTATCTGGCAGACCAACCCCACAGCTGCCCAGGCCCGGACCCAGGGTTATGAGTTGGCCCACCCCAACATCCACCCCATCTGTGACCTACTGGAGCACGTGAAGGAACCTGACCTGCAGACCCAAAGCTGCAGGATCTCCACAACACAAGGTAACAACAGGATACCCAAGAAGATGTCCACTGAGGGCCCAGCATTGACAGTGTAGAAGAAACCAGAAGCCTTGAACCAGACCACTGACTCTTTGTAATGAACACTTGCAAGTAACGATATATGGCCAAAGGGGTTTACGGTGTGATTCACTGTGTCACACTGCAGCTTCCATGATGAGATTTTTTTTATTTTTCCCTTTATTTTAATTTTTTTACCTTAAATTTTGCTTTACTGGGGGGGGGGGCACGCAGAGGTGGAGGGCAGATGTGAAGGGATAGAGAAATGAATGGGATCAAGATACATGATGTAAAAAAAACACATAGAATACATTTTTAAAAATACAGTTTAAAAAAAAAAGCACCTGCTATACAGAGCATGTCAAGGCCACAGAGCAATCCATCACTAAGTCCAGCCCCAGATATCAGCACTGGCTTCAGAACATGTCTGTGGCACGCTCTGCTACGCAGCCTCTCCTTACAATGTCGCTAGTTCTGCCTAAGAGGTGTGATCTCATACCTCTGTCTCCATGAACGGACACTTAAGCATTTGAATACCTCAGGTAAACATCTGTCTGGCACTAAAGACAGACAGGTCATTCAAAGAGGAAAGGACTTTCAGTAAACATTAAATTCAGTAAACAGGGTGTCTTAAAGAGCTGGCCAATAGTATTCCAACATGCTACTGTGAGGCTGTATGTGGGCAGTCGAGCTTTGAGGAAAACCAGGGGCTATGGAGCTACCTCAGTAGGTAACATGAATTTAGACTACCGGCACCCACATAAGAGCTGGCCATGGTGGTAACCCTGGGTTACCACCTGTAACCTGGGTTACGCATCTGTAACCCTGGGTCAGGGGTAGACAGAAAAATGAGGATTTGGGGGACTTATTTGTCAGCCAGTCTAGCCAAAACTTGAGTTCCAAATCAAATAGCAGAGCCTATCTTTAAAAAAAAAAAAGATAGACATTTGAAAACACCTGACAACCACATGCCATGCACAAGTATAGGCAAACACACATGCACGCCTGCACATCACCACAAAAAATTAAAAACAAACAAACAAACAAAAACAAAAGGCTAATCTGGAGTGGAGTCCAATGGATGAGTTCAGTAGGATAAGTTCATGCTGCATTGTGTAAGGTCCTATGGGTATTTCTCCATTGATGAGAGCATTCGGGTCCCCTAGCGTCCTGCTAAAGGCTTTCTGCACCAGGCACATTCTCTCCAAAAAGATTTCCTATAAATGCTTGAGAGCTACAGTGTCTTGTTCTTCCTTTTGTTTTTCAAGACAGGGTCTCTCTGTTTAGCTTTGACTGTCCTGGAACTCACTCTGTAAATCAGGCTGGCCTTGAACTCACAGAGATCTGCCTGCCTCTGTCTTCCAAGTGCTGGGATCAAGGTCATGTACCACCACCGCCTGGCTTCAGTGTCAAGACAGAGATGGCCCTTTCTCTGCCTGTGGTCCAGCCTCAGGAGCTCCCTCCTGGCCCCACATCCCCTCTTGCTGCTGTCTGCCCATTCTTGGTAAGGATCTGGATTTTATCTGAAACTCCCTCCGTCATCTGCTGCTTGCATAAATTCTACCCCATTAAACTTAGATAAAAATTAAATGGATGATTCAGGTTAAAGACTTCATAAACTGGAAACCACTGTAATTGGCAGCTATTATTATTATTATTACTATTTTTAAAGTAATTATAACAGTTATTATCCCCACAGAAGTTATGCTATTACAAGGTCACCCGGGAAAGCCTCTTAGCCTGGCATTCAGTGTGCAGAGGACCTCATGGCCTTTCAAAGATCCTTCTCTTGGATGCAAACATGCAAACACAGATTCCTTGGGCTGTACTTGAACTCACAGTTCAAGGCCACTCCTAAACCACACTGCTTGGGCTCTGCCTGTACAATATTTTGGCTCAGCACAGGTACACTGGGGTGAGCCACAGTTGCCAAGACTCTAAGAGCACAGTTTGCATTTATTTTGTTTAATTCTTACATTATGTTTCAACCTCCTCCTAAGTGCGTTTGTTTGCAGAAAGAGCCACGTGGGGAAGTTCAGCCCACAAATAAGAATATAATTATTACACAGTTTAGCAGTGCTTGGGTGTCACCCGGGTATTCAGTGGTACTTCACAATTCAATTGTCTCTCCTTCAAGACCACATTTAATAGGATAAACAATTTCTGCTAAATGCAATAAACGTGAACCTGGGCTGTCATCTCCATAATCAACTCAAATTTCCCATTAGAAGTGGTGGCTGTGATTGAGATTCAGAATTTAATTTGGTGGTGCCTGCTTCGATGTGCTACTGTCAGCTTCCTGGGAGCCTCCCGTCAACCAAAGACAGAGTGGCTCTTCCCTGTCTCGGGGGAATCTTAAAAGAAGATAGATTATAACTCAAGAAAATTATACGGCCTCCGTATAATGAAAGAGATAAAACATTATTGCATTATCCCGTTGAAATAACAGCAGACAGCAAAGCAATAATATTAAGCTAAACAAGGGCCCAGACCCGTCAGTTCGATTGCAGGGGATGGGGGCTGCAGGAAAGCAGACAGAACTGCCATGCTGCCTGCTCCTGCCCCAGGCAGTGAGTCCTCAGCTCTTTCCCAGTTTCCTACTGACTCCACTGGAGATAGCTGGCCAAGGCTAGACTGGAGAAAAGCTTCGGTACCATGGATGTGTTTAGCTTTCAGGACCCAGTACCAAATCCAGCGGCTGCAGATGCAAGGCAGGTGACTTGGCTGAAAACAATTGATTGCAAATGAATCTGATGAACCAAATTACCTTTAGCAAACTGCTTTTCCCCATCCATTTTATTTCAAGAAACTCACCTGAAGTTCCTCAATCAGGGAGATGTGTCCATGGGCAACCAAAGCAACAAAAGAGGGAATGTATAAGAAATATAGAGCGTAACCACTTAGCATTTAAAAAATTTAAAAGAAGACTTGGACACCAGTCACCATCCTATTGACCTCTTCAAGCTCCCATTCCCTCCTCCCCATAGTATTTGCATAAAAGCCCAGTGAGCAAAGTGGAATGTGCAGACCATCTCTCACACTTGGGGTGGGGGTGGGACCCAGGGCACACTACCCCATAGCCAACAGCCCCTCGACCCATTTTCCAGCCACTGTGACCTCCTCTTTTCACTGTAAACATTTTCTCTTGCAGCGATCATTTTCCTGGCCCTTGGCTCCCAGTCACAGTCTGTTATTGATCACCATGCAGATCAATTCCCTGATTTCTGCTGCCACACACTTTGTTTCCTCTACTGAGCGACAACGCTAAAGCCACTCTCCTGACAAGGCAGCAGCCAGAGGCAGGGCAGTAACATGAAATGTACAAGAGCACACATACACATGCTCACATGTGGGTGCACACACACGCATGTGCACAGACACACAGCTTTCAGCTGCATTGTATTCCACGAACAGCTCTTTGCTAGCCATGTGTTCATTCAGAAAAGGAGACAAGCCTCCTAGGTAAGAATTTAAAATTTAGGAGCTTTGTCTGCAGCACGATTCTGCCATTTCCTAATTGTCTGACCTGGAACAAGTTACTATATTCTCCCAAGTCTGTTTCCCATATATTTGTCTTGCAAGGTTGTCATGGGAATGGATCAGTGGCACAAAGAAATCCTTTCGTAGATATTGGCTGTCTTTATTACTGAACAAGACTATGCTTACCAAGGGATGATAAACATCTCATCTATTGACTGTTTCATGATTAGACACCTACTATGTGGTGACCAAGATAGTTTCGGGCTCCTAGACCACGTGAGGGTAGCCAGAGTGCAGAGTGGGCAAAGAGAGGATCACAATGATGCTTTACCTTGCAAGGACTGAGGCTTTTGCTTAACCCACTCTTTATTCAAATTAACATGCATTGAACAAACTAAAATCTTTAAAGGACAGAGTGGCATTGCCTTTTGTTGCAGCAGTCCTGGGTGGGAGATAGTGTGTGGGAAGCCCGCTGACGTCTGTGAGGTCCAGAGCTTGTGCTGGGTTACCCACCGGCTGGGTCTGCTCCCTCCTCTAACAGTTGAGTGTTTCTGAAGCAGGGCCTGAACAGGGCCTGCCTCCTTTCTGAGGGAGCGGATTGTTACACTGTCTTTGTCTTGTTTTACTTCCTCCAGAGCATGCAGACCAGTTGGACCAGCAACTCCACTTCCCGTCAATGGGGACATCTATAAGAAAGAAGGACAATGAGAGAGAATCGGTCCTTATTAAACTCTCTTGCTCTAGGAGGAGGGCTAGGGCTGGGTGAACAAGCCAACAGGCTTTGGGAATCTGACTTTCTGATATCTCCCTTGTGAACAAGGCTCTTTCTCTCTGGCCACTGTTTTCTTTGCTCTCTCCTATCATAGGGTATTTACATATTCTACAATTATTCCTTGCCCAGGGAACTCTTGCCTTTCCATTGACATTATCAATCCTATTAGCCCTTCAGCTCCCAGTAAACACGTATTTCTTCACAGAAGCCCAGGATCCTTAATCTTCATCACTTTTCTGTATTTTAAGCTCTCAGAGCACTTGTAGCAGTTATTGCATAGAAACTTCAAAAGTGTTTGTGAAATAATTCAAATAGCATTACTCTTTCTTCTTATATCACAATCTTTGTGATGACAGGGGCTGTACCTGATTTAGTCACAATGAATCACAACATGTAGGCTGGCATACAGAAGGCCTTCTGCAAATATGTATTGGCTATTAGGAAGATGAATAGGTGAGTGGGCGTGGGTGGGTGGATGGATGGATGGATAGGTGGATGAGTAGATGCATAGATGCATGTATGGGTGGTGGGAGAATGGATGGGTGAATGAATGCAGGAATATGTGAATAGATGGGTGAGTGGGTGGATGGATGGATGGATAAAATATGTTGGTGGATAGATGGGTGGGTAGATGACAAACAAGTGGGTGGGTGGACAGAGGCATGGACAGATGGATGAATGGGTAGATGTGAGTGTAGGAGGGAAATGGGTAGATGGATGGTTTCCAGATTAGACACTTCACAGTTGTAAGATACTGGATAGTTTTTCATGTATGGGAGCTATGTTATCTACTGTGCTTAATTTGCTTTTCTGGTGTATTAGCCATCATTCTAAATGACTTATTTGCCTCATTATAAACTTAAGTCAGCACTGTGAGGTAGTAAATAGGATCATGTCCATTTCACAGATGCAGAGAGATCAAGTGTTCAAGTCAGAGTTATTAAATGACAGTGATGAAATCTGAACTCAGGCTGAGGTCAAGAACCCAGCCAAGGTACCCAGTACATAGCAAAGTGCACAAAGGATGTTTAGTGCTTTATTAGATATGATATGTCCATTTTAAAGGTATCATCAAAAACTTATAGAAAGGAATAAAAATGAGAGAGGAATATGAGCTTGATAATTCTTATATGACAGAATGGGCAAATAATTTGAGAGCTGGAAGGGACATTTATTTGTCTGTCTGTCTATCTATCTATCTATCTATCTATCAATCACTGAGAGACAAGTGTTCCTGAGTCATGGTGGTGCAGAAGTCAATGGGATATGGCATTACTTACAGAAGGAGGGGAGGAGACACAATGTGAA
Source organism: Peromyscus attwateri (assembly GCA_902168425.1). Lineage (NCBI taxonomy): Eukaryota > Metazoa > Chordata > Mammalia > Rodentia > Cricetidae > Peromyscus > Peromyscus attwateri. The sequence goes on along the minus strand of CABHPP010132838.1, from coordinate 7,487 downwards.
AAGGGCTATGTGTACATATCTTCAAAATCCTGTGGGCATCTACAGCAGGAATTGACTAATTCCCTTGAGGTATGGGGCATGTTATAGAAATTTCCACAGATGTACACACACACACACACACACACACACACACACACACACACACACACTGGATTTTGAAAGTTGAATGACACAAAAAGAACATAAGATTTCCACAACAACACAAGAAGGCTTAGGAATTTCACACATTAGCAGTCCTACACCATGGTGCATTATCAACAGTAGAAATGATAAAATCCTGAAGGAGCCAGGATCCTGAACACCACAATGGCTGTCTCCTAGTCTACACACCATCTTGCTCTTGTTCTTTTTAGTCATTCTCTACATTTTCCCAGAGTCTATATACTCAACAAACTTTGGAAGACTCATTACCTTTCCGATTGGTAACCTCACAGGCTACACCTTGGAAACCAGCAGGGCAAATGCACTCACAGTGTGATCCTGAGGAAAATAGGGAGAGAGAATGAAATCAGGACTCAGGAGCTCAGTTCCAAGCAACTGCATTTCCATCAGGTAGCTATGTGGATCAGAGAGTGGGTGGAATGCATGTAACACGAAGGTACAGTGCCAAGACCAGCTCCTTTCATGGGGGGTCCTCATCAAGGGGTGTTCATTGCCATCACGAGGATTATATGGTGCTATTGAGAAAATTGCTCCTTAGCTGACCTTTGACTCACATTTATAAGCTTTCAGGATCAGATGTTGCATTAGCAGTTGCTGAAGCCAGTCATCATTCACAAGTAATGGTCTAGTCTCTGCTTGAGTGCCTCGAGGGAGCTTCCCACTCTTTGAGTCTCACCCTACCTACCTTTGGGAAATCCTGAGCCTTTGGAAGTACTTCTCTATGTTGATCTGGAATCTGCCCCCTTGGCGTGTCTCTCATGTGATCATGAAGAATGTCTCCTCAGGACAGATCCTGTGAATGTCCTCCTCTGACTCCACGTTACCCCTTGCCTCTATTCTACAAGCCAGTGGACAACAACTTCTAGTTCTAACTTTCTTGTCAGGCAAGAAAGACAATAGTAATCCTAGGCTCAAACTCTGAGCTGATGATGAGCTGATTTCCTTTCACTTCCTGTGAAATGACCACCATGGAGGGGATCTTATCTGATGGAGGAAACTGCAGGCCATACCCTGTCTTCTAGCCATCCCGTCTGAGAAACTCCACACATATCCCTCAGTGCCACTGTTGGCCTGGAATCTCCCTCCCCTCAAACATGTTTTCTCTTGTGATCTTCTGGGCTTGCTCTATGGACATGACCCCTGCCTGACTCTGGCTAGCTCCCTGAATTGGGGAGTAATCAAAGGCTCCTGCTGTCCTGTTTAGGGTGCTGGAATGAACCCTTCCTCTATCTTGACATCCCACCATAACAAGCCCGAGACTACAACCTCACTCTTCCCGGTTTGTCCCACCCACTGTAGGGATCCTGGACATGACCCTGAGACTAGTCAAGTTCTATTAGTCTGTCCATGATGCCACCTGCAAATCTTCTCACCTCACATTGGCAAGGACATTCACAAAGGATTTCTTTGGGTCAGCCCAGGCTCTCTTCTTTGTCCAGAGTTTGGATAAATTGATATTTGACCTAAAGGTAGACCACAGGCTCACAGCTCCAAGTTTCAGCTAAATACTACTGTCACCCTTGATGACCCTGAGGCTAGAGTACAGGTGCTCTGACCGCCAAAGTAGACTCCTCTTGCAACCACCATTCTGACTCCTTTAGAATTAGAAGTGGGCAACAGCGGCCCCCAGAATCAGCCTCCCTGCAAACTACGCCTTCCGCAAGGGACCCCAGTGCTCTCTAAGGCGGTACCTTTCAGGACAGGGACTCCATTGCCTTGGCAAGGAGCACAGTGGCAGGAGCTGACCTCCACCAGGAATTCCTCTAGCGCCTTCTTTATGTTCTGTTTCACTGTGCTAGAGTAGGCGAAGTCTGTGGCTGTCACAAGCTCATACAGGGGCTCAACCTGGGACAGAAGAGACAACACACATCATTTAGAGGCCAAAGCAAAGCCACAGGGAATGGACAGGAAGGGCAGTGCACAGAAAATGCAGGAGCATCCCTGCAGGACAGGACAGGTGCTCCAGCCTGCAGCTAGATGCCTGTCCTCTCTGTCTCTCCCACCTGGGAGACAGAAGTTCATTTGTTCAAGTTCAAATCAATTAACAAGAAATACATACTAAAGGCTAGGCACAAATCTAAAATAACTGTAACATGAGAATCTCTATTCCCAGGGACTTCCGAAGCCAGAGACGGAGATAGACACTAGGGTACACTAGAGGCTTACAGACAGTCTCTTACTTACATGGGTCCAACATAAACTCTCACCACCTTCGGAAGGCAAGAAGGTGATTCCCATTTAGTTGAAGTGCACTGTGAGCTTTCCAGGCTAGTGATAGACTCTCCTGGGAGTACCACACAGCAGCCAGGGTCAGGGGATCCGGCCCAGTCAGCTCCTGGGTCATGAGAAGCCCAAAGCTCCCAGGCTACCATGCTGCCAAGCTGTGCTCCACAGGTCAGGTGTGTCGAACGCATTTCTGCCTTGGTATTTTCAATTCGTGATAGGTTTATCGGGACACAACCCCACCATGGATCGAGGTGCATCTGCCCCATATGGTTTCACAGAGGGGAGCGGAGGGGCTCATCTGTCTTGGTATGCCTGGAAGGCGATCCTTCGACGCCCTTTGACATACTTTAGGATGGCTCTCCCTGCATCATTCCCTTGAGCTTTATGGGAATCACTCATATAATCCAATAGCTCACTGCAGGAAACCTTACTCCAAGGCTCCCAGACCCTTCCCTCAGCGGCCTCGGAGCTACTCATTTGATACTACTCTGCTTTCCAAACATTCCTTTATGATCCTTAAACCTTTTCATGAGGAGTCTCTATTCTCTTCTCCGATTTGACAGTAAGCTGGCAGGGAGAGGGGCTTGGAGCCGCGCGCCCTCTCTGTCCTTGGGCACAGCCACAGATTAAGGGTAAAGAGGATGGCTAGCTGAAGTGGGTCTGCGAGAGGCAGTGTGCCTGGGAGACAGGGCAGAGGTTAGAAAAGTACAAGCAGACACCGCAGGTGCCGGCCACTGCACATGCGCGTCAGGGGCTGTGACTTCAGGGTGGGAGAAGTACCAGGGCCAAACTGCTGCCTGGCAGTGTTCTGTTCCTCTTGGTTAGGGATGCAGCTCCAGGGCCTGGTTCCTCTCCAGATTTTGTTTGTGATCCGGTCCTAATTCAGCCCTGGAGAGTTTAGGGTCTGTCTAAATGCAGGCAATCATGCCTAATAGAAGCCTCCAGTGGGAAGAAAATTGCTTCCATTTCTTAATGCATCTGATGCTGACCTTCGCTCCAGTGGGCAAAGCAAGGCCCCTTGGAGGTCCCATTGTCTCACCGGTCTGTGGTCAATGAATTGATCCAGAGGCTGTTTTCAGAGAGACCAGCCTGCTGGTCACACATGGGGGAGGGTGAAGGGAGGGCGTTTGCTTTACACCACTGATAAGGTTCTCAACAGTCAGCTTTTGGCCTTTGCTCCGAGTCTCTTGAAAGGCCTACCTTAACCACCACGGTGTTTTCCTGCCAAGACACAGTGCTAACCAGCAGCCAAACCTGATAAACTCCCCATGTACACTGCACCTCGGGAGCTGAAGAGCTTTAGAAAAGGGCCCGTCCTCACAAGATGATGATGATTAGCACAGTTGTCGGGTGAGGGGAAACTCCAGGTGGTTACACGACTCATTAAAAACAAACAAACAGATAAACAATCAAGAACACCAAGATGACAATCCCAGTACTACAGAATTGGAGTCCAAAGTCTGTGTGTTCCTACTAGTTTAGGTTGATTACTGGTGACTCAGGAGTTCCCATCACTAGTCTCACCCATGTGTCCTCCAAACTTTGCAGGCTATGGCAGTTTGCTTTGGTGAAGCAGAAACCACAGTAGGGCTTCAAGGCAGCCCTTTATGTTTCGGTCAATATGGCTGTGCCCACTATTTGCTTACTGCGTGTTTTCCTGCCTCCCTTCGCCTCCCCCCCTTCCTCTCTCTTCCCCCTTGCTCCGCTACCTCTTTCTTCTGCATCTCTCCCTTAGATCCTCAATCTTTAATACAATGGTCACTCGGGTCTTTAACATACTTGCCCTTCAGAAAATTTTATTTATCACACCATTTAGAGGTAAGGCTGGAGAATGTCTATTAAGCTCCATGCAAATCTCTGCAGTACACCGTATTGTTCTTAACCATGTCAAATAATCATCACCACAGCTAGCCACCACAAGAAGCTGAACTGCATGCACATCCCAGAAGTCTTCGCAGCACACTGAGAATTGGGTAGTCCTGTGTCTCCTCCTGGGACAGTTGAGAAAGTACAGAAAAGCTAAGTAGACTGACAAAGAAAGGTACAGCCTCCACCAAGGGTGAGCTTAGACCGTTAATATCATGGTTTGTTGCCCGTTAATCAGTATATATTTTTAGACCTATGGACAGTTAGATAATCATACCAAGTGAGTGCATAAATGCAATTTTATAGCTCCTCTTTTCACTTATACTATGAGGCTCTCTCTGTGTGACTCAGCCTGTGTTGATAAAATGTCTTTCTACAGCTTCAGGATACATGGACGGACTGGTTATTTATTCAGCTCCTGTTTTGTCAGCCTCCAACTGATACCTTTGCCCTTTTAGGTTATGCTACTACAAATATCCAAAGCCAATTTGTCTTTATATATATTTATTTACAAAAAAATTAAAATTGGATCAAATATGATCAACATTTTTAACAGTATGGAGATACTGGTTTAAAATATCTTCTCAGACTAGAGTCATCTTACCCCACAAAAGGCCTCTCAGTCCTCACAGTGCTTTGAGTATTATAGATTTTTAAATCATTGTTATTTGATAGGTGAAAATAAGACTGTTATAATGTTACTTTTATTGGGAGAGGTTATTTATTAGCAAACTGATGGGTGTCCATTTTCCTAGAGATTGTATCCTTCTTATGAATTGTGTCATTTTTCACATAATAAGGCTCTTATTTATGGTAAATCATCATCATTATTGGTGAATTATCTGCCTACTTACTACCATTTGTTTTTGTGGTGTGCGTGTGTTCATGTTGATGACATAGAGGCCAGAGGTCAACCCTGCACGATGTTCAGGAGCCATGCACCTTGTGTTGTTTTGAGACAGTCTCTCACTAGCCTGGAGCTCATTGATTAGGTAGGCTGGCTGGCCAAATGAGCCCAGCAGTCTGCCTGTCTCTGCCTTCTCAGCACTGGGGTTACAAACACAGCCCACCACATACAGCTTTTTTTTTTTTTAAATAGGGGTTCTGGGGTACTGAACTCAAGTCTTGATGCTTGTATAATGAGAAATTTGCCTCTGAGCTATCTTCTGTGTCCCTAACTGACATGGTTTTACTGGAATAGTGTTAACACATTGCATTTTATATATTCTTTTGCTTTAAGAAAATCTTTTGAGTAAATTTGCTTCTTGAAAGCATTACTACTGCTTATCAAAGATTTCAGCTCTCCTTTTGAACATAGTCTCTCAAAAGCAGGTTTACATGTGATAGGATTGCAGATCCTCCAAAGCAGGGTTGCACATCATAGGGCTGCATCTCAGCAGAGGAACATAGAGAGCTGTAGCTTCCAAAATCTGGTTTGCACAGGGTAGGGATACATCTCTTTAGAAGAAAGTTTGCACATAGTAGGGCTATAGATCCTCAGAGGCAGGTTTTCATACAGCAGGGCTACAGTCCTCAGAGGCAGGTTTTCACACAGTAGGGCTGTAGGTCCCCAGAAGCAGGCTTCCAGTGTGACTTGTTCCGACAACTGACAGGTGAGCAGGAGCACAGAGTGAAGTAACTTCAGACTTCTAGTGGTCTTCAGAGCCATTATCAGCTGTATCTAGGTATATGAATGACCATACTGGGCAGAGCACTCTTCTCAATGCTTCTTGGGCATGTGTAATTAGAAAGATGATTCATATTGAACTAAGATACTGAGGTATGGTTGTTTCTCTGCAATATGACCTAGGCTATTCTGACCTCTGTGTGAGCACCACTTATATTTTCTCCTTCTGCCCTAGGTGATGCTATGTCTTCATAAGCTTTAGTCCAACCTTGCTACCTTGACCTGTGCAGAAACATACGCAGATGACAGACCAATGATTAGGATTACCAGTTAAATACAAGACTCCCAGCTCCATTCAAAAGTCAGATAAGGAATAATTCAAGAATAACTATGTTCCATTCAACACACAAAGAGATGCTTATACCAAGAGAATCATTCCTTCTTTATCTGAAGTTCAATGCTGGCTACTCTGTATTTTCATCAGCTAAATCTGACAACTCTTTTTGTTTTGTCTCAAAATGCCTTTGGAGTTCACCCACTGAGGAACATTTCACCAGGTCACAAAGCTTTTTTCCTTTAAAGACTAGGGTTGCTGGTATACTGCAAGTTGGAATGGCTTCGGCATTTGATTTTTACTCCTGGGGGATACATTTGTTCCTAAAAGCAAAGCATGTCAGCAGGGTGTTGCAGTATTGTTTTGTTTTGTTTCCAGTACTTCGGCTCAGGTTTCAACACCTTGTTCATCCTGGGTTGTCAGGGCAGGGCCGATTCTCTACTATGTGCCTGATGGATGTATGCGCACATTTAATCTTGTTGCTTGCTCAGGAAGGAGTCTTTGTGGCTTCAGTTTCTACTTCTGTACTCTATCCATCATATTTCTTTTCCATCACTGTTTTAATCTCCTTGTCTTTTGTTTCTGCATTATAAGAGCATTTTTATAGTACCTTCCACATCATTGACTCAATTTTCTGCAGTGTCAATTCTGTTCTTTATAGTTTCCAATGTGGGTTTTAATTCTGCCATTGAGTTCTTGGTTCCCCACATCCAGCTACTTTCTTTTCATCTGATTAGTGTCTAAACAGCTCAGCTTCTATTTTTATTCCATAAATTCCTCGTTTTTCTTGAGTTTTATTGTTGTCACAAAGCAAATGCATTCTCAAATTTACTTCTATTTTTCTATTTTATAGGCATGTGCTCATTTTCTGCAGCTTGAACATAATTTCCATCTTTTTTGTTCTTAAAAAAAACTCTTTATTTATCCATTGCCACCTCTAACTCTTCTTTTAACAAGATGCCACCTCTCCCTGTCTGTGTTTACCAGGAAACAACATGAGTTAGTTCTTGCTTGCACACCTTGCATCTGCAGAAATCTCATCTCAGGTCTTCTTATAGGACAATTTATTATATTCAGGCAGTAGCACAGGAATTGTTTATCCAGTGGGCTCTGCTGTCCTGAAAATCAGCCATCACTCCTCCTGGAAAGCTGCCTCTGTTGAGAGGCCTTATTCTGAGATAATGTGAAAGCAGCCTGCAGTTTCCGAGACCACAGAGAGTGCATGAAGCGGGAGATGGATGAACATGGGTTTGCAGAGCAGGTGACATGCAC
>CABHPP010132837.1:1451-16761 GCA_902168425.1 Peromyscus attwateri | reverse complement strand
GCCTCACAAGCTCCGCGTTGTAACAAAGGTGGAAAAGAACAAAATAATTCCTGGCGGGAGGCGACGGTAGCCCGGCCGGGACCTTCCAAGACAGCGCGGAGCAAGCCACCGAGCGCGCAGTGATGACGCAACACGCAGCCCAGGCCTTGGGCTTCCAAGCGCGGCGTGGTCAGAAAAATGTCTGAGCGCGCTGTTGTCATGGTAACTCGTATCTACCTCCGCTAGGTTCTAAGCGTGTGATTGTTCCTTGGTTCCATTTCTCCACGCTAGCTACAGCGCCAGTAGAACAATAGCAGCACAATGATAACAAATGGCGTCGTGATGTATAATTAACATGTAGTTTGTATGCTGTGTTCCACAATGTCAGATATGCAATGTAATTTTTCTCTAGAATTGTGTTTGTCTTTTTGGACCTGACAGTGTTTTAGCTGGGTACCCACCATCATTACAAGATAGTTTTACAGAAAAAAAAAAAAAAGAAAGAAAAGCCGAGGCCGGGCTAGCGAGATGGCTAAACCCGGAAATGCACTTGCTACTAAGCTTGATGAACCTGAGCTCGATCACCTAGACCCATATTGTGAAAGGAGAGAACCAGTTGCAAAAGGTGCCGTGCCCTCTGGCTTCCACATGATCGTAGCCCCATCACCGGACCCCACCCTGTAAGGTTTCCTCACCTCTACCCTTCTATCCTACTATACTAGGAACTTGCTTCTACTGTGTACATCACCCTTTGGGTGACACACACAAACCATACCCAAACAAAGGGAGTTGCGGTAAAATAATAGCACATTCCAGATGGCCTAAACAAGAGGAAACATTTTCTCACAGATCTTTAGTACACTGTGAAAATATTTCATGGAGCACATCTATTCCAAGCCTCTTTTCTGGGCTTGCAGATGCCATCTCCATGTGGCTACACCTTACCTCTGCCCTGGTCCACATTTCTTCTTCTAATGAGAACAGGACTCGTACTGGACAAGGGCCCATGCTAGTTACTTCGCTTTAACTTAATTACCTCTCCGAAGACCCTATCTCTGAATGTGGTCACATTCTGAATTAACTGGGACTCTGGACTCAACATACAGATATTATGAGAGCAACTAATAACAGGCAGGAAGAAAGGAGAATTCTGTGAAATTCTCTCCATAAAATGTTCTGGAATGATAGAGAATTTGAGGCTAATAGTTACTTCTCTAATTCTTCTTCCTGTGACCCTGAAGCTGACCACTCAAAGTTCAGTCTTTGAGCTTCTACTTAGCACACTCTATGCTGCAAAAATAGACTGATTGTAATGATGGCTAGATATATTAGCCAAGTCATCAAAGTAGAGAACTAAAATGCGTGGCATAGTGTGGTTGTTTAATTATGAGAATGATCCCCATAGGCCCATATGTTTAAATACTTGGTCCTCCACTGGTGGAACAGTGTGCAGAAGAATTAGGAGGTGTGGCATTGTTGGAGAAGGTGTGTCACTGGGAGTGGACTTTGAGGTTTCAAAAGCCCATACCATTCCCCCTCCACCCCGCCCCCACTCCGTGTTTTCACATGCACACACTGTCAGTATCTTGGTTGTGAAACAAACAGAAGCTTTTTTTTTAAATGAATATCATAAATACAATTATTGAATAAATACTGTGAATGTAATCAATGAATACCACAAATGTAATTAATATCATGAGTGTAATTTAAAAAATAAAATAAAATTTTTAAAAAGGTAATATAAATTGAAAAAGTAAAATAATTACATATTTTGGAGTGAAATTTTATCTTACCTAAGAGTCAGACTCACAGTAAACATATTGCGTGAAAAATTATCTTACTTAAAATTATCCTCCTGTAAATATAAATTGTTAGGTCAGCCTGGGCTACATAGTGAGTATTGTTTGATACAGTGGCCAGTAGCTAGACTACAGAGACACTGTATCAAACAAAAGAAAGCCAAACAAAATCTTCCTGATCCTCCTGTCTCAGCCTTCCCAGTACTGGGATTACAGGAAGTACAAGCACAAGCCTTGATGACATCTCTGTGGTCTGAGTGAAGATAGGTCAGGCTGCTGCTGGGTTCCCTCACACCAGTGCTAACAAGAATAAGGCACCACTAGGAAGGGGGCTCTCTGATGGAGAACCTGGAGAATCCTCAAAAGGGCATCCTTGTGAGAAAAGTCTTCCCTTGTGGGAAGAAGGGAGGAAGAGGAAACAACAGATATCTTAATGAGTAACTAGGACAGTTACTGTTTAATGCAACTCAGAAATGTCAGACAGCTTCCAGTGTGCACTAAAGTTTAGTTCATACACCAGAGTTCAGATCGTGAATGGCCAACAGAATGCTTTTGGTTTAGCAGTCTTGGTTTAAGTAAAATTGGCTTATAGTGAAGTAAATATGATCTTTTTTAAGATTTATTATTTATTTTATATCCTGACCGCAGTTTCTCCTCCCTCGTCTCCTCCCTCCTCCCTCCATTTCCCCTCCCCCATCCACTCCTCCTCTGTTTCTGTTCAGAAAAGGACAGGCCTCCCATAGGTAGTATGATCCTTTTTAAAAACTGCAACTCCAGCCAGGTGGTGATGGCACACACCTTTAATCCCAGCACTTGGGAGGCAGAGGCAGGCAGATCTCTGTGAGTTCAAGGCCAGCCTGGTCTACAAAGTGAGTTCCAGGAAAGGCACAAAACTACACAGAGAAACCCTGTCTCAAAAAAAAAAAAATGTCATTATTGGGGTTGGGGATTTAGCTCAGTGGTAGAGCGCTTGCCTAGCAAGCGCAAGGCCCTGGGTTCGGTCCTCGGCTCTGGAAAAAAACAAAAACAAAAACAAACAAACAAAAAAAAAACAAACAACCCACAACTCCAGCCAGGTGGTGGTGGCACACGCCTTTAATCCCAGTACTCGGGAGGCAGTGGCAGGCAGATCTCTGTGAGTTCGAGACCAGCCTGGTCTACAGAGTGAGTTCCAGGACAGGCTCCAAGGCTACACACAGAAACTATTTTTTGAAACTGTTGTTTTTTGAAACAATAGTCTAGACTTTTGTTTAGTTATACTTTAAATGTGAAGCCACATTTGAAACTATTGGATTGTACTTTTGGCGGGAAACCACAACCCACTGAACAGGATGATCTGGACTGCTCAGCAGGATTATCTAGATAGCTTCAAGGGCCATAAACTGCAGACAGAATGTCCACAGGCATACTGCCCTGTATCTGTTCAAGTTGTCATGGCACATTCCTGAGATTCTTCCTGGAACTGAGTACAGCAGGTGGTCTAAGATGGCGGCCCTACCCTAAGATGGAGTCGCGTATTACCTTCACACTATTACTGTTTCTTTCTAAAGAAATGACTTTACAGCTTTTTACAGCAGTGGGGAATGCTGCCTCCAGACCTGTTGAGCATTGGGTTTATACTTATATTTACATTACAGTAACATGAATATGTTTAAAGACTATGCTTAGGTCTCTTGTCTCAGAACTAAACAAGTCAAGCTTGTGTTTCAATTTGTGTTCACTATCCTGTTACAGGCAGTAGTTAAAAATAAGGAAGCATGGGGCTGGAGAGATGGCTCAGCGGTTAAGAGCACTGACTGTTCTTCCAGAGGACCCAGGTTCAATTCTCAGCACTCACATGGCAGCTCACAACTGTCTGTAACTCCAGTTCTAGGGTGCTGAAACACCAATGTACATAAAATAAATAAATTATTTTAAAAAAATTAAGGAAGCATGTGGAAGTCCATGGTCTGTGCTGCCACTGACTCTGAAAGACAAGGAAGCTTCTTTTGCAGTGGTATCCATGACTGCAGACTCTTCACAGTTGATGGATTCTGGTGGGGGTAGGGGTGGGGAAGGACTCAGTTTTCTTCAAGGAGCTGCCCACTGGGAGTTTGACCATGCTCCAGTGAGTATATGGGTAACACAAATTGGATCTGGTATTTTTTTTTTCTTTTTCCTCTTTTGTTTTGGGGGAGGTCACAAGGGTGGGGAATGGACCTGGGAGAACTGGGAAGAAAATGTGATCAGGGTGCATTATGTGAAATTTCCAATTAATCAATAAAAATATGTTATTAAAAAAATAAAGAAGCAACAACCTATACTGTTCTTGACCATGCCAATCTAGTCACAATCCCCAGTGACTGATGCGCCTGACTTTTATTTATTGAAACATGTTTTGGTGTGGTTTATATAAAATAGCAAACAAGAATATTTAATACTTCTCAAGTTTCTCAATAAAGCCCCTACAAAAAACCATAAATAAATTAAATAAGTAAATAGGGCTGGGGATGGGGATTTAGCACAGTGGTAGAGCACTTGCCTATCAAGCGCAAGGCCCTGGGTTAGGTCCTCAACTCCGGTGGGGGGGGGGGAGTAGGGGGGAGTAAATAGGGCTGGGATGCAGTGCAGGGTTAGAGTGCTTGCTAGCGTGGACTAGGCAGTGGGATCAAAGCTAAGCACCAGAAAATACGCAGATGAACTTGGTGTGGAGGCTGCTGTTGTGTGAGACTTTCTCCTTGGGAGAAATAAATAAATGTCTATTCACCGAAGATAGGGGACTGGCGATGAACCAAAGCGCTGATTACAGCAAAGTCCAGCTTGGTGAATTAATGAGTTTCTTTCTATTGCTTACAGGAGTGTGGGTGAGTGGTTCTGCATTTGCAGGGGTGACTCAAAAGCAGCTACATCCCCGAAAAGCCCACCCTAGCATGGCAATGTCTTATGAAAGCTGCATCCCTGGAGTTCTCTGTGAGACTAGCCAGCAGCTCCAGAGGTCAGAGTCTCCTCCAGGCAGCTTGGCTGACAGAGCTGCTCCATCACCCCAGCAATTTACTGCTTCCATAACCTTCGGAGGGGCCCTGTGGATCCTGTTAGTTCCAGGAACTTCTTGAAACTTGTAAGCTGTTTACTTCCTGAGTTTCAAGTGCCTTCTTGCTTAATATGTCAGCTAGAGGAAATCACTATGCTACAGCAGTTTACACCTGTAATTCCAGCACTTGGGAAAAATGAGGCTGGGGATCACCAAGAGTTCAAAGCTAGTCCTGGCTATATAGTAAATTTAGGATAGCCTGAACTATAGTATGGTACTCGGTCGCAATCAAACCAAAGGAAGAAGAATATAAAGAAAAAAAAGAAAGAAAGAAAGAAAAAACTAAAAAAAATGTATAAATGTTACCCTTCTATAGTCCACAAATGGTACTGTGTAGCAGCACACTCAGGGAGAAAAGTCATCTGTGGTCTTACCCAGCAGTGAACCCTGCATACCATATCGACCTGCCAGACAGGATGTGGCCACTGGCACAAGAGTGGAATAAAGGTTATGGAACAGTCAGCTGCTTTCCGGTTTGATTTGAGGCATGCTCCACAGAAAAGAATTCATGCCTGGTACTGTAAACCTGGTCATAAGTCTGTGGCTGGGGAGGTCATAAACCCTAAGTGGGAACCTGTTATTATTTTGTTAAGTGGACACATTGTCAACGTGCCTCCGAAATATTTATGTCTACACTAATGTAGCAATGCTATGCTCAAACTTGACCTGTGGAGCTTCTTTTTGTGATGGGTAGCCGTTAATCTAGCAACTCACAACTGGTTAAAGTGCTGAGAGAAAGTGAGACTACTGAGTGCTCAACCCTAAGTAGGACACCCCATCACCCCCTCCAAGGCCCAGGGAACAGCATGGAAGAGGGGGCAGAGAGAATGCAAAAGAGGAAGGATGAGGAGAAGTGCAATGCAATGCTCTCTTCTGGACATGAGCTTACTGCAGCCATGGTCACCTCCGTAAGACTCAGCATTCCAGCAAGGTTGGAGAAAGGGCTCATGAGACCCCCACCTCTAGCGGAGGATCTATTGGCAACTGATGGCAGTTAGGGGAGGTGGAGTCATTTTCTTTGGGGTGTGGCTGCTGGCAGGTTGTTCATGCTCTGGTGGATGGCCTCACACCCATATGTTTTCGGGCATCACTAAATGGGTTCAGTGCCTTGTTATTATTTTTTTAAGAGGATGGGACATGTGAAGATGAGAAGTAGGAGGGGGAAGTTGGAGTGGATATCCATTAAATTTTTAGAGAGTTAAAAAAATCATTAATTTTAAAGAATATTGAAACTAAAAAACGACATGCATCATTTTAGCTAATTCAGGTAAAACTCATGGAGACAGCATTTATACATATTCTAAATGAAGAAACTGACTCTTGGAAGCAATAAGTGCCAATGACTTAGTCCATGTTTCAGCCAGAGGACAGAGCTAAGACTGGAAAGCCAGCCCACAGCTGCTGTAAATAATGCTAGATTGAGCCGGGCGGTGGTGGCGCACGCCTTTAATCCCAGCACTCGGGAGGCAGAGGCAGGCGGATCTCTGTGAGTTCGAGGCCAGCCTGGTCTCCCAAGCGAGTTCCAGGAAAGGCACAAAGCTACACAGAGAAACCCTGTCTCAAACCAAAAAAAAAAAAAAAAAAAAAAGCTAGATTGGGGCCAGAGAGATAGCTCAGTGTGTAAAGGACCTCTCCAACTCCACAAAGTCGTTCTCTGATATCCACATGTGCACTGTGGCTTGTTCATACACTCCATACCCATCATGTACATACTCATGATAATAGTAAATAAAAAATAAAGATAATGCTGCCTAAATATTTACCATTGTACACATCATGCCCCTCATCAAGGAAACTTCTCTTTGCAACAGCCAGAGACCATTACAGAAAACCACAACAGAGTTGTGGAGTCCAATCCCAACTGATGCATCTACAATACAAGTCTAGTGCCTAAGACACAGGGATCATTGTGGAAGAGGAGACAGAAAGATTGTAAGAGCCACATTATCAGGGAGTTTGCTGTGAAAATGTGTCTTCTAGAAATGTCAGAATCTACTCTTACCAACAACATGGCTGCCTAAACGCGACCTGAACAAGGAAGACATTAATAGACATGCTCAGGTGGAAGCTCATGAGGCCTCAACCCTACACTAAAAACTATAGGCAATCAAGGAACTCTGAGAGTGAGAGATACAGACTTCCTTAGAGAAGAATATACCAATTGGCTAGCCAATACCAAATGGTCAGCCAGTGCAGATTGTATTTAGGAACACACACACACACACACACACACACACACACACACACTCACGTATATATGTAACAACTAAAGGAAAAGAGGCTGTGAATTTGAAAGAAACCAAGTGTGGGGCACTTGGGAAGGTTTGGAGGGAGGAAAGATAATGGGGAAATGATGGAATTATAATCTCAAAAAATAAGAAAAATTGAAAAAAAAAAACGGTAGTGCTGGATTTAAGCTGGGCACAGTAGCACACATCCATATCCCTAAAATTCATGAGGAAGAAGTTAGAGGTTTGTAACAAGTTTGAGCTAGTAATAGCTACACAGTGAGATGCTGTTTAAAAAAAAAAGTATTCAATCATTTTAAAATTCAAGCCAAAAAAAAAAAAAATCACCATGTAGCTGAGTATAGTGGCACTCTCCTGTAATTCTAGTATTCACCATGATGAGACAGGAGAATCACAGATTTGACGATAACATGAGATAGAGTGAAACTATTTTAAAACCAAGATAAAAGTGAAAGAATGAAGGAAAGGAAGGGAGAGAGGGAGTGTACAGCTTAATGTTAGAGCACCTGCCTTTCATGTATGAAGCTTTAGGTTCAGTTGCAAGTGTTACAAAAATGAATAAATGTAAAATAGAGCATAAAAACTTTCCAGGAGTCAGAAGTGATGGCGGCACACCTATAATCCAACACTAGGAAGGCTGAGGCAGAAGGATGACCAGGAGTTTGAGGCTAGCCAGTGCTACAAAGCTACTTCACAGCAAACTTGGGCTACAGATTCAAAACACCAAATTAAAAAAAAAATAAGCAAATAAATAGAATAAGTAAATAAAAATTTGCTGGAGAGGGGGCTCTCTCAAATCTGTAATCCTAGTATTCAGAAGGCTGAGGCAAGAGAAGTGCCAAGAGTTCAAAGCCAGCCTTGATTACACATTGAATTCAGGCCAGTCTGAGGTATAGAGTAAGGCTGTCTAAATAAATAAGTAAATAAATACTGTAAAAGAAAAAAATCTACTATGACATGTGCTGTGGACATTGTTTCAGGTGATGCCACTGCACAGGCTTTGGTTTCCACTTGTGCTTCTGACTAGAGACTGAAATGCATGAGGGGTAGGCAGGTGCTCTGTGCTCATACCTGCAAACACATACCACCTTTCTTTGGAAACCTAAGAAGTAATAAGTATTTAAATTTATGTCCTAAGACAAATGCATGCCTAAGCCATTATATAGAGGGAAGCAGCTTTATTATAAGTCTAGAGGTGTCTGTTTAAGATGTTGCCAGATGGTCACAATATTCAAGATTCAACAAAGCAAAACAAAGAGTTGCCTTGGCTCTCTGCTCTCATCACTGTGTTGGACAGAGGGACCAAGCTCCAGACTCCAGAGCTTGAAATAAAAGGCTCTTTGCTTTAAAAAAAAAAAAAGTTGCCTTGGTCATGGTGTCTCTTCACAACAATAGAAACCTTAACTAAGACATAGACATATAAAAAGATCAACAATGGGGACTGAGGAGATTGCTCAGTGGTTAAGAGCACATACTACTCTTGTAGGGGACCAGAGATTGGTTCCTAGCACTTAGGAGGGAGGCTCACTGTAACTCCAACCCCAGAGGATCCGAAGTACCCTACTAGATTCCACACTTCATTCACATATGCATGTAACCGCAGACACATACACATAATAAAAAAGAATATTAAATCTTAGAAAAAGTAAGATCAGTGACCTTCAGCAGTCAAACACTGTGTTATTGGTTCTATGTGCTCAGAGCTCAGCTCCACTGGAAACTGTCATAACATACTGGCTTTTCCCTCTTCCTGAGAGAAGATACTTCTGAGCCTGGGAAACACATCACTTCCAGGAAGGCTGACTTGTTTTTGTGACTTATAGATGGCTTGTACTGTGTCAGGAGCAATGTGGTTTTCTCTCAGGCTTAGTCTGTAGGGCCCTGGCTCCCCATATTTGAGTAAACTGTTTGCCTGCTTGCCGACCTTGACCACATGTCCTCCCTATGCTAATTCTCTGCCGGTATCCACCCTCCTGAATGCTTAAGGGAAGTTCCTTGTCTGTGTATCCTGCATATTGGGTGTTAACAGCTTAGATGCAAGATTGTAAACATCAGTAGCAAACTTCTGCCCTCTGGGGTTCTCCCATTGTGCTGTAAGCCTGTATTTAAGGTTTCCTCCCTCTTTCAATAAACGGCATTTGGCTTTCTGCTGAGGCGAGTGACCCGCTGTCTTTGTCTCTGTTTTTCGATCCACAGCCCCTCGCTCGGACATGGTGAATGGGTGGTGGTAGCTCGGGCGTTATCGCTACAAATGGAGGTCCCACCGAGATCCGAGAAAGAAGGGACGCACTGATGGACACCCGAAGGTAAGGCTGGCCAGCAATTTAAAGAATAGAAAAGAGAAGAGAAGGGTGAATTGAAATGGGTGCAGCTAGCTCACAGTCAGTTAATTGGACTGCTGAAGCAGGAGAGCACCAAAGTTAAGATAGGGCAAGACAGCTAAAGATTTTATATAAAAAAGGAAATCTTCCCAATAGAGAAGAGGGAAGGAAAGGAAATTTCCCGTTAGAAAAGGGAGAAAAATTTTAATCAAGAAAAAAGGATTTTCCCGGTAAAAAGGGGAAAAATTTTGAAACTAGGCCTAAAGAATTTTAGGGCCCTGTAGAGGAAGGATGAAGGAAAGAGAAAAGCCTCTTCCCAGTGGTAATGGAGGAAGAAAGGGCTCTTTCCAATATAAAATTTTCAGGATAGCTGAAACTCTGAGCTCTTTCTACCTGCCAGCATAGAGCAGTAGCATCTAAATTACAAGAGTCAACAGGTGGGCCTAAACTAACAAACAAGCCCAGAGGTTAAAAGTTTTGCTGTCTATTTGCTTAATTCTGGTTTAAATGTTTTTCATTTTTCCCTCAGTGGGAATAATTCAATATTTAGGATCCCTTCATGGGAAATGTTTTTCTCTTTTTCCCTTATGGTGGGAATAACTCATTATTAGGTAATCCCTTCATGGGAGTAAGAGAAAGCTTAAATGAGAATGCACGCACCCAGCACAGCGGGGAAGGCGTGTGTGAGATAGTCCAGAGCAACAGGCGGGCAGGTACATACAGACAAAAGACATAGCCTTGAGGCCGATGAGGAGAAAAGACTCGTGGGTGGGCAAGTGAGCAGAGGCCAGGAGAAGGACAGGTTCTAAAAGTTTAAATGGGCCCAACTTCTGGTGAAAAATGGTTTCGGTCAGGACATGAAATGCTAAGTCAATGCTGTGTGAATAAAGGATGTTCTGTTCTTTTGATTGTCTTAATAAATGTTTGGATAAATGTTTGGATTTTCATGGTAGATAAACTAAAGGAACAAAATTCATAATTTTGAACTATATATTAGATATGCTCTTGTCTGTTGATCATTACTGAAAATTTGGCTCTGCTCTTTAAGTTGCTTTCTAGAATTCTATAGAAATATAACACCTAAAATGGATTTGGTTGTTAGCTTATTAAATAATGTTGTTGCTAAGATAAACCCATAAAAAATAATCTCTTACTGATAAAGAGGTTACAAATTTATTTTTCCAGTAAATAAAATACAGATAAATTGTTTGGTCCACATTGTTAATAATTGGCAGTTTACATTAATGTGTTACTTGAAATCTATAAAAAAGGATCTTCTTTTTATAAAAATACTCTAGAAGAGCATTGCCAAAAGTTACCTCTTCAAATCCTATAGAGATTGTATTTAATGATTTTATAATTGGTACATGTAAAAAGGACCGTAGAAATAGAAGCTGGTGATAGAATTGCTCGATTATTATTGCTTTCATATTTTAAATGCAAAATGGCACCTATATGCAGAACTGGAGGCTTTGGAGGTACAGGAGAAAAGGTGTTTTGAAATACTTGTTTTTGATGCCTTTTCTAAATTATAAGAGGTTCTTAGCCTGGCTAATTTACAGATAGCCCCGGAAAAGGTACAGGTATCTTTTCCCTATCATTATTTAGGTCATGAATATTTTGTTTTACTCATTCACCTACTGGAGTGTTTTGGCAAACAGTTCCTATTCTATGGGTACATTCCCCAGCTTCTCCAGCGAAAACCATTACTCCTTATCCTCAGGCTGTTGCTCAGATTATATTTAAGGGAATCAAGATCAGTGTTCAAACTTTTGGTAAGGAGCCAGATACTGTGGTGACCCCACACACCCAGTCTCAAATAACATGGTTGCAAGCTAATGATAATGATTGGGCCATATTGACATGCTCCATGCAGGGTCAGTTTGATACTCATTACCCCTCCAATGATGTGTGTAAATTCTTTAAATTGCATCCTGTTATATTTCCCAAGATAGTACAGATGACTCCTATTCCTCAGGCCCATGTGGTATTTACTGATGGTACTTCACGTGGTTTTGCTGTGGTAGTTTCTGGTAACATAGTAAAGAGAATAAAAGTCCAGGGCACTTCTGCCTAGATGACAGAGATACAGACACTGTTGATTGCTTTACAGATGTTTTCTGAATATTTATTGCAAGTGCAAGGACTTATACGGTCCCGCTCACATAACCTTTATGTGGGCCATATTAGAGCTCATACCCAATTGCCTGGACCTCTAAGCGAAGGTAATCAGAGGGCTTATGCCATTACTCGTATGACTGTCACATTAGTTTGTTCTGCCTTTGAAAAGGCTACTCAGTTGCATCAACGTTATCATCTTAATGCTGGATCTCCTCATCATCATACGGGCATAACCCGGGAACAAGCCATCCAGATAGTTAAATCATGTCCTATTTGTGCTGAATTTTTACCTGTTCCTCATTTGGGAGTTAATCCCCGAGGACTTTTACCTAATCATGTGTGGCAAATGGACGTCACACACGTGCCTTCCTTTAAAAAATTACAATATGTCCATATGTCTATTGATACATATTCCTTTCTAATTTTTGCTTCTGCCCATTCAGATAAAAAGGTTAAAGATGTAAAAAATCATTGTCTTCATGCTTTTACTTACATGGGAATGCCAAAATACATAAAAACTGATAATGGTCCCACCTATAACAATACAGGATTTTCAAAATTCTGCCAAGACTTTTCTATTGTTAATAAGACTGGTATTCCTTATAATCCTCAAGGACAGGCTATAGTAAAATGCTGCCATCGTACCTTAAAAACATATTGCTAAAGTAAAAAGGGAGGAGCTAGGGGATCATCTCTCCTCTCCACATTCTATTCTTTCCCTTGTTTTATATACTTTAAATTTTTTATCGGTGGATTCTACTGGAGTATCTGCTACAGATAAGCACTTGAGGGCTCCTGTTGCAAATCATCCTCTGGTGCGATGGAAGGATCTTTCTACTGGCACTTGGAGGGGACCCGATCCAGTGTTGGTGTGGGCCCGGGGATCTGTTTGTGTCTTTCCGCAGGACAATGAGGTTCCTCTTTGGGTTCCTGAGTGCTGTGTGCGCCCTGTGGCTGCTGCTGAATCCCGACATGGCAGAGACCTATTGGGCCTTCGTGAAGAACTCTCTCCCCTTCTGATGCCAATGGGGACTGAGAGCCCAATATGGCCAGCCTTGGCAAGCATTAATGTAAGCCTAGGAACTGTAGCCATGTGGTTGGATTCTCCAGAAGGTAATGTATGGTAACTGCTCTTTCAAGTATGTTTGAGAACGTGTCACCTAGACACCTTGGAGATTAAGGATAACCCTGAAGGTCACTGACCTCCATTTGTTAACAGTAGCATGCCAGCTAAGCCTTTTCACATTTTGCAACCCTCTTCAAGCTGGTGTAGTACCCTACTTTTCAGGAGTGGCTCTGTGCAACATTTATTGGCCTCCTGAAATTCATCTAGCCTCCTTTGATGATACCTTTAAAATTTGTGAGCCTGAATATAGCCATTATTGAGACCATTAGTTCTGCTCCTTGTGTGCTGTTTGTTTTTCCTTTATGGTTCTTAGTTGTTCTTTTGCAGAGCTGCCAGCTTAAGTCGTGCTGGGACCAAGAAAAATGGGCCTTGGTGGTTCGTGTTCCTGGAGTTGTGTCCATGCCAGTGGATGCCCACACGCTCCAGAAGAGAATCTGACATCGCTGTTGCCGTTGTTGCTGTCATAGCGGCGGTGGCCACTGCTGCTACTGTTTCTGGGATTGCTACTACAGCTAGCACAATGGAGACCCTGGCAGCAAAAGTAGCTACCACAGTTAGTTAATCTTTCTTTCTATTGGGCATGATAAATTTAATTTAACAGCTTAGAAACATTTGAATTGGTTTTGTAAGTTGTAAAGTTTATAAAACTCAAGTTCCATCTGCTTTTGGGATACCATCTTATGAGGACTCCAATTTGCATAAGGCTCGAAGGAAGGGAATGGCTCAATTGCCTTTAGCCTCCTGGCTATGGGGGGGTTAGGACTTCTGTTGGTCTTTTCCGTGTCGCACAGATTGCAAGCCCAGCGCCACTTTGAGATCTTTGGCAGCAGTTACTCTACAGCTCACGTGGTTGAGTCTGTATGATAATGAGTATTCAGAAACAGGTAATGCTTGGGGGGCTCTCACCAACCTAAGACAGAGCACTTGTGTGGCCTGGGCAGGTGTCTCCATGACGGGTAAGGTGACCTGCTGACGTCACACGCAACCTAAGTCAGAAGCTCATTTTTTAGTAAAAAGGGGGGACCTGTAGGGCCCTGGCTCTCCATATTTGAGTAAACTGTTTGCCTGCTTGCCAACCTTGACCACATGTGTTCCCTATGCTAATTCTCTGCCGGTATCCACCCTCCTGAATGCTTAAGGGAAGTTCCTTGTTTGTGTATCCTGCATATTGGGTGTTAACAGCTTAGATGCAAGAATGTAGTACATTCAGTAGCGAACTTCTGCCCTCTGGGGATCCTCCATTGTGCTGTAAGCCTGTATTTAAGGTTTCCTCCCTCTTTCAATAAACAGCATTTGGCTTTCTGCTGAGGCGAATGACCCGCTGTCTTTGTCTCTGTTTTTCGATCCACAGCCCCTCGCTCGGACATGGTGAATGGGTGGTGGTAGCGCTGGCGTTATCGCTACATTAGTCCATAGTCTCTTTCTCTGTTTTCAGATTAGGATGTAGCTCTCAGCTACTTCTCATTATCATCATGCTCCTGTCATGACAATAATGGACTAAACCTTGGAAACTGTAAACAAACCCTGAGTTAAATGCTTTCATTGATAAGAGTTACCTTGGTCATGATTTCTCTTCACAGCAATAGAACAATGACTAAGATACTAGGTATGTTGGCAAATGCCTGTAATTCCAACACTTAGAAGGAGGTAGGAGGGTCAGGAGTTTAGGATGAGCCTAAACTACTGAGAGTTTAGGTCAACCTAGGCTTATAAACCAAACAAAGGAAGGCAAGGCACATATGTAATCCCATTAGAAGTCAGAGACAAGAGGATTGTTGCAATCATTCCTAAGGTCCTCCAGAAAGTGAAGCTTCATGTGTTTGAAAAGTTTTTTGCTCCCCGATAAGCATCTCCACCAACGCAGCAATCCAAATCAGACCAAGTGAGACTGAATTGAAAAAAGCTCCAGTTTAATGGGTAAAGCATTCCCGGGTGATTCTCTGGCCTCCTAGAGAGGAGACAGGGATGAGAGACCTAGGGCTGAATAGTGAGATACTGTCTCAAAAATAGCAGAAAAAAAAAAAATCCCCCAAACAAACAAGGAACAATGAATGTAGAAAAAAAAAAAATCTCTTTTTAAATTGGCCATAAAGGAAACTCACCATTCTGTCCTTATGCATTTGTTTCCCCAACTTTAAACATCTAAGGTCTGGTTTTCTGGATGCCTGAGCTAAAGGAAATAGCCTTTCACACTTTGAATTTACATTGCTGGCTGTTTCTGCCTTGTACCTTTGTAGTTCGAATTTGACTTTAAATCACAATCAAAGGTTTGAGTTTGAATCAAAAAGCCAGTGAAGAATTTAGTTGAATTGGAATCATCCACAAATAGTTCAGGACACAGTTTTCTTACTGGAGAAAATGCCTTGGTTCCTTTCTGATCTCATGTTCGGTAAGGACCCCTTCACCAGTCATACTGATCTGCTGTTTTCCATCTTGGTTCACTCTTCTTTCTAGCCCTAACACATGCTGCTCCCCACCCCTGGCCCCTGAACACTGTTCCTTGCCTTCTGGTGATCCCAGTCCACTAGTGAAGAATTTGATGACTTATTTTAATCATTCTTAGTGTTCTTAGGGCATGTGGTATTTCTAGGTGAAGTGTTGCTATCCCACAGTGATGGTCCATAATGGCAATCTAAAGGGATGCT
>CABHPP010132836.1:27669-48757 GCA_902168425.1 Peromyscus attwateri | reverse complement strand
GACTTACAGCAGTGGGGCCTGACGGGTGAGCTGGCCGGCGAGCGGGGCGGGCGGGAGCCGGGAAAGCGCCGGGCGACACAGGCCTAGGCTGGGGACGACCCGGCAGCCTTGGAGCGTTCAGGCCACTAACTCCTCCCATGTGCGCTTCCCCGCCAACCGTGCATGCGCACTCACTTGTTGCAGCTCCATCATTAACTCTCCAAGCGTTGGACGCCGTGCCCCCCAAAAGTTTGTTCTGTCGTTACCTCCTGTGCTTTCATGTTATGCCCACTCGCCCTTACGAGCCCCATGTGTGGGAACCCATGTGTTCCGAGCCCAGCTGTGCAGACTCCAGATGTGGAGACCCAGGTGTGCAGACCCCAGATGGACCCGGAGCCGCCGCTTCCGGCGGCGCCCACTCTGTTCAGCGCCCCCAGCACCCTTTCCTTGTGTATCTGCTGGGAATGTAGTGCTGGTTTAACGGAAAAGTCAGAATGCTCACCAGTCGTCACCAAGGAGGTCGATATTTATTGCTGTCGAGAGCAGAGCGTACTGTGAGGTGTGGGGTGCAGATGAGCAAAATAATACGGGTCCTCGGACCCAGTTTCTTAACTGGTGGCTAAGTGCTTTTGAAAGTTTAAAGAAGCATTCACTTAACTTATACGATGTGCCAAGTACCACGAAAATGTGCGGGTTTGTTCTGGAAAGGCAACAAAAGGTGCCTTTCTGCCAGGCGGTGGCGCACGCCTTTACATTACTCAGGAGGCAGAGGCGGGCGGATCTCTGAGTTCCAGGCCATGGTCTACAGAGCGAGTTCCAGGGCAGCCAGGACTACCTAATAGAGAGACCCTGTGTGGGGGGAAAAAAAAGTGCTTTTCCTTCGGCTTAGAGGAAGGACAGATGCAGACGATGATGAGGTTGAAGAGAAATGTGACTCCTACAGTCCTGCAGATAATAGCAATGTTTTTCTTTTTATATCCAGCTTTTAAAATTTTATTTTTGAGATTATAATTATAACAACTCTCCTCCACTTTCTTCCCTCCAAACACTCCCATATACCCTTCCTTGCTTTCCTTCAAAATCATGGCCTCTTCCCCCCCCACCAACTTAATTGTTATTGTATGCATATGCATATATACATATATATTCCTAAATATAACTTGTCCAGTTTGTATAAGGTCACTTGTGTGTATGTTTTCAGGGCTGACCATTTGGCACTGGACAACCAATTGGTGTGCTCTTCCCTGGAGAGGACCACTTTAAGCTTTCCTCACTTGCCGATAGTTCTTTGTGTAGGGTTGGGGCCTTATGGGCTTCTCTCTGTCCATTTTGGCCAGTTCACTGGTATCATTCTCGAATGTTTGGACAGTCATGTTGGTGAGGCTATGGTTGTAACTTCTGGTGTTACCAGGAGACACAATTTCGCGGCAAAGTCCCTGGTCCACTGGCTCTTACAGTCTTTCTTCCCCCCTTCCACAGTGCTCTCTGAGCCGTAGGGGTAGGAGCATCTTGTAGATGTATCCGTTGGGACTGAGTTCACAAACCTGCAGTTTGATGGGTTGTGGTTCTCTGTATTGGTCTCAGGTCTGCTGCAGAGAGAAGTTTCCTTGATGAGGGATGAGGACTATGCGTATCTGTGGGTAGAAGGACGAACATTGATAGATCTTTCGGGATTATGCTGGCTTAGTAAATTGGTGGATGTACATCTCCTCCAATAACATGACTTCACCAGCACTGAGTAGTTAGCTTGGTTTCCAGTACCAGGCATGGTCTCCCTCTTGTTGAGTAGGCCTGAAGTCCAACGAGAGAGCTGTTGGGTACCACCAAGGTATGGTGCCACGGCTGTGCCTTAGGGTTATTGTGCCATGCTGGCCATTGCTGTGGGTCATAGGAATCACAGCTGGGTAGGACGGCTGGTTGCCTCCCTCCTTCGGAAGCTTGCATGATGCCTTCAGGTACCGTGGAAGCTAGTCCTCAGGGAGGGGGCGTTCAAGGTCAGTTCCAGCGCAGGGGTCCCTCGGCCCTGTTTCTGGAGTGCCTGATGTCTTCAGCCATAGGGACTTACCTTCGGTGGGCAGCCAAAGTCAACAGCAATGGGCTGTATGCTTTGGGAATCTCTTGGACAGCCCTGATGGACTCAAAAGAGAGCTTCTCATGTCTGGTGTTGGGGTTTTTGATAGGTGGTCTTTGTCAGCCCAGATGAGGTTTGTTAAAGCTGCATATGTGTATTTATAGACATAATTAGGTGTCTTATGGGTGTGGTTTGTTTCTGGATAGTTAATAGTATGATTCTTTGTGGCTTTTTCAAATACTCTTATCATTATTTTACCCTTCTCTCTCCTTCTGAGTAGTTAACTAGGTTTCCAGTACCAGGCTTGGTTTCCCTCTTGTTGAGCAGGTCTTTCCCCCAACTCCCTAAAGACCTTCCCTCCCTCCCCGTCTGTGTCTCTAACTTAAATCTGGCTTTGTGGACTGGCCTTTGTATGTTCAGCATAGCTTGATTAGTGTTTGTCTGTGTGTCTGCCCATGTGCCTGTCAGCGGCCTTGGGAATGAGACTTTAAACTATGCAGAAGACCCAGAAATGTGTGCAAGTCAAATCCAGCTGCATATGACACACCAGGAGGGGCATGCATGTGTAGGTACATTCTTGTTAAAAGGAAGTGAGCAGACAGGAGGTTGCAAGTTTGAACGCATGGGATAGAGCAGTAAATGCAGAAGCATGTCTTGGGGTGTGTGCCTATGAACGATTAGCACAGGAAAAGAAGGAAACAGACAGAGCCAATGCTGAATAGTAAAACTTACAGCTGCTCTTTCTGTTTGCCAGAATAAGTGCACTATTCCGAGTTGTCAATCCATTGAAAACATTCCGGCCTTTCCTTCCAGGATGTCTTCATGAAATAACGTAGGCCACAAAAAAGAAATTTTAGTTTACAGCCCCATTGCTGCCAACATGTCCTCTGTCCTGCCAGTCTCTGCTCCTACAAGCACATTTATTACCCGTGTATAACACCCCTCCCCCTGCCTACCCGTGGTTAGGGAGATCCAAACTGGGGTTCCATGTGGATGTGTTACTGAAACCATAACTTTGGATGATTTCATATATTGCTCTGTAGTTTAGGCAGCCCTTCTGGGATATTAGGTTATTTTTAATTTTTGCTTCCTTAGGTAACACTGATAGGTACTCTCACAGCCAAATATTTATTAGTTATGGATTTAATATTAATTTTATTATTTTATGTGTATGAGTGTTTTGCCTGCTTTTATGTGTATGCACATGAGTGCCTGGTGCCCATGGAGATCAGAAGAGGGCATTGGATCCCCTGGGACTGGAGTTACAGATAGTTGTGAGCCACCATGTGGGTGTTGGGAATCCCAGGTCCTCTGCAAAAGCAACAAGTGTTCTTAACCCCTGAGCCAACTCTCCAGGCCATAGCTATGTGTGGGAGACCAGCTCCCACTTTTTTCCCCAGGGTACTCTTGAGGAGTGAGGGATAAGAGATTTAGATAAAAATATAGAGGAGAGAGAGACAGATAGAAACACAGGATAGCCTCAGGAGGGCCTAGATCGTTATCCACTGGCCCTTTCTGTCTCTTCTAAAGGGCTTTTTATAGGAATGCCAGGGGGTGGAGCAAAGACCTCCCCCTAGCACAGCCAAGTGCAGACCTTTCTGATCACCTAGTGACCACACATGTGGTCAGGAAGTCCTCTAATGCAGCCCTGCTGGGTAAAGCAAGCTCAGCTCTCACTAGGAAACCTTTGCGGGCCTCCACAGCTATGGATGTCTAAATCCTCTAGGTAGTGTGTTCAGAATACAGAGGGCAAAATGTTTGTACATTTCCTTACATTGAGCAACACTGGTAACTTCTAATTTGAGAAGTTAAAATGGCTATTTTATCATTTACCAGAATCTTTATTTGGTTACTAGTAATGGTGGACATTTGGTTATTTATCTTCGGATTCAAAAGGCACCTTAGGGCTTTTTTGGTGTGATAATATACAGACCGACTTTTTTGTTGTTTATTGGTTTGGTTATTCCGTCACTTTGGTCCTCTGCCTGGGAACGAGAGAGAGACCAACCCAGACCCCAGAGGTTAGAAAACAGAATGTATGTCCCGGTTCCCGTGGTTCTGTCATGACTTGGCTGTATGGAAGCAAGCATGTGATTTGGAGCAGGCCAGCCACAAACAGCTTGGAGTGGCGTTGATGTGCGCTCCTGGTTTCTCTCTTACCTGTGGGTTTTGGTTAGGATGTGGAGCATCTACGTTGGCATGGACTAAGGTGGAAGGTGATTGGTTGTTGGAGCTGCCGGTGCAATGGCCTGTTTTGTTTTGTTTTCTGTCTTCTTGTTCCTGGAGGTAGATACGTTGATGGTGGGCCAGTTCTGTGGTACTGATTCAGAACTCTACCTAGATGCTAACCACAAGGCCACTCCTCCATCCTTGCAACACTTTAATGGTGGCCTAATTCTCTGCATTAAACTCGTGTCTGTCTAAATGCCTTAGGACAATTTCTGTCTTTGCATTTGACTCTTAAATGTGAGTGCTGTTGTCCAGTTTTCCCCAGGGATACTGACTTTGCAAACTAAGATGTCAGTTAGGTGTCGACATCTGTCCACACAGTCAAGATCCAGAGCATTTCCACTGCCGTAAGCTCCTCTGCTTGCCATTTTCTTGATCCTTGGCAACCACTGTCTTCTGCCTTTTCCGTTCCTTTTCCAATTTTTCTCTTCCCTCCCTCGCTCCCCCTCTCCCTCCCTCCCTTCCTCTTTTTCTTCCAGTGCTGGGGATTGAACCTATGGCTTTGCTGAGGTGGGCAAGCACTCTGCCACTAAGCTACCTCCCAGTCCAGTCTTCTCTGTTTCTATAATTTTGTCACTTTGAGGAGTGACATACACTAGTCTTAAGCGATACATGACTCCCGTCGCATGGTGTGTGATCTCTGGAGGTGGACGTTTCCCACTATTCTGTTTTTCCTTCTTCTTCTTCTTGGTGAGAAGCATGGATTTACCACAGGCTGTTTACCATCTGTACACCGAAATTGATGTGAATTGTTCCTAGTCTTTTAGCTTTCGCCCACCTCCTCCTAGGGTTGAGAACATTTATATACTGGTTTGATGTGAAGATAAGTCTTTATTTCCCAGACCAACACTGGGGAGTGCTGTGCCTGGGTCATGCCGGTTGCGTATTTAAAGGAAGTATCAGTGCCAATGTTTGTATCACGCCCCCATTCTAATAGTGGTGGTGATGTCTGTAGTGGTTTGAATGTGGATGTCCCTATTGCTTTGCCTCTTTGTCCCCCCACCCCCTTTTTATGTTTGTTTTTCAAGACAGGATTTCTCTGTATAACAGCCCTGATTGTCCTGAAACTCACTCTGTAGACCAGGCTGGCCTCGAACTCACAGAGATCCATCTGCCTCTGCCTCCTGAGTGCTGGAATTAAAGGCGTGCACCACCAGCTTATTTTGCCCAATTTTTAACTTGAAATTTTTTTTTCGCTTGACGTTTGAGTTCTTTTTATATTCTAGATAATAGGATTTTCTTTTTGCAAGACAATTATTTTGCTCAAATTTATCAGGTCTATAGTTTTTTTGCTTGCTTGATTCTGGTGTCAAATGCAAGAATTTGGGTCGGCAGGATGGCTCAGTGGGTAAAGGTGTTTGCATGCACAAGGCCTGATGACCCGAGTTCAGTTCCTGGATGCCAGCCCTGAGAATTGTCCTCTGACCTCTGCAATAACTCCACCACTCATGTGCCTGCACTCCCACATACATGTACACGTATGTACAAATTAAAAAGGAAAAAGGAACTTGTGGTCTCTTTACAGCTCCTAAAAACTCTTTGTCTCCCTCCCACCACAACCAGTGTTTGTGATTTTACACTTGAACCTTATTAGATTTCTGTTTTCATTCAGATTAGTGTAGTTCTCTCCCTTGAGACCTCTGCAGTGGATTATTTAGACGCCTCTTCGTAAGTGTGTTGTTTACTTTGCAGGAGCTCGGAACCTTCTTTCTTACGTCTCTGTCAGCAGCTCCCAACTTGACTGCCTTGTGATCAGCTCCTTTACATCTCGGGGCTTGCATGATGGCCTTCCGTCGGGTGTATGCTCCACGGCGTCTGAAGAGAATGCGTACTCAGTACTGCCGGGTGTCAGTGGGCCTGTGGTCCTATTTGGAGGTGCTTTGGGAAACACATTTCCTCGTTCTTTTTAGCATCCAGAGGCTGACGGGTTCCCCGACTTGCTGGGACCTCCTGTGCTCCATCCATAGAGCCAGCAACTTTGAATCTCTTGGCCTCTTCTTCTTCTCCTCCTGCAGTCATCCATCGCTAGTGCTCAGGTGTCTTTCTCCTTTTCATTTTGTCTGACAGTTAGGATGGGTCTTCCCATCCCAGCGAACTTAGTCTGGAAAACCCCTCACAGACATCCCCAGAGAGGTAGCTCAAAGGCCGGTCCCTTCTACATCTTTTCAAGCTGACGGTTGAGCACTTTCTATGTTAAACATTATGGTGCCTTCTTCTCCTGTTTGAAAGTTTTTAAGTCTTCTAATCATCTGCAGGGATGGCAGTCTCAAAAGGAAAGTTTTTCAGACAGGCTTTTAGTTTTATACCCCAGAGGCTTCCCGAAGGTTTACCCTCTTCTGTTTTATCTACAACTTTAACTTTGTCCGTGCGCCCAAAGTATACATTCTCCATGTTTCTGCAACTCTTTTATCTCTGGATTCTCACTGTGAACCTGACTGAAAGCAGCAAGCAGAGTCCGTGCCACAGCCTAAATGCTCGGCTGTATTGAAACTCCCCGTTAAACATCTTAATCCAGCTGGGTGGTGCTGGCGACGCCTTTAATCCCAGCACTCAGGAGGCAGAGGCAGATTGGATCTCTGTGAGTTCGAGGCCAGCCTGGGCTACAGAGCGAGATCTGGGACAGGCACCAAAACTACACAGAGAAACCCTGTTTCGAAAAACTAAAAATAAAAAATAAAAATAAATAAATAAAATAATAATAATAATAATAATAATAATAATAATAATAATCCATTACTTTTGAATTCAGCCTCAGGACCCTGACAGAACAGAGCTCAGTTAATTTCCCAGCATGCACCAGGTAGAGTCTTGTCCATCACCGCTCCCCGCCCCCACACACACACCCATAGCCTGACCTGCACTCGTGAATTCCTGCTGGCATTCTGGTCTTCTGGATGTCCAGCAGCACGCTGCCTACAGGATACTAGGGCTCTTAAACCCGCAGCTCTCAACGTCCCTCCTGCAAACCTGTTCTACAAACCACACGTCCAGATGGGCCGTAGCGGTGACCCCATTTCTTGGTACCAGTTTTCAGTGTTAGTTGCTTTTCTTATCTCCGTGACAAAGTATCTGAGAAAAATAATAAGGGAGGAAGGAAGGATTTATTCTGACATATGATGAGGATATAAAGTCCGCTGCCGGAAGCGTGGTAGTTGGAGCCGGTCCCGGCGATGGCAGTAGGCGTTGGGAGAAGCACCTGTGGCGCAGGTGAGCTTGGGTCAAAGGTGGAACCAGGCTGTGACCCTCAAGGCCCGCTCCCCAGTGCACTCCTCCACGTCTTCCAGCTAGGCCACACCCCGTAAAGCTCCCACAACCCACCTGAATGAAAAAAAGAAACAAAACGGAAAGACATGACTGCTCCTAGGTGGAGGAGAAAGTTTGTAGACCAAAGGGAGAGCACAGCCAGAGGCAGAGACACCTGGGAGAGTCCAGCGTGGACATGACCGGACTGAGCTGGGCCCTGTGAGGAGAGGGGGTGAAGAACCAGCCTGACTCCATCTTAGGCATAAAAGCCATCTTATAATAAAGACAGACTAGGTTCACTCCTGTTTATGAGTCAACTTCTGTTTCTCAAGGATTGGGCTGCATCCTACCTGTAACCTTAACTACAAACGGTTCTGAAGGACCTGTTCCAGGAAATGGCAATCATGTCTTTGTTTTAAAAGGTTTATAACCACTTTACAACCCTACCTTTGTTCTTTGTTTCAACAGCCTGTATGGCCACCTGCTGTAATGGCTACCTTGTTACGCCCACCTTGTAACCATGGTTTTGTTCGGGGGGGGGGACACACACACACACACACACACACACACACACACACACACAGGACTAACTTGATATGCTTACGTTCTGCTCCGGTAACCCCGCCCGTTTTGCCCTCCAAATCCTCCATTTTGAAGCCCTCTACTCCTGAGCGATAAAAACCTTGTCTTCCTCGCATCCAGCACTCACCTCTCGAACCCCGCCTTAGGGGGAGGCAGCCCATGTATAGGAATGAAAAAGCTTGCTCTAATTAATTGCTTGTTGTAATTAATTTGGCCATGGTGGTTTGGGTCGGTGGTCTTTCTCCTCCCATCTTGGGGATTAACGGCGAGGGGAGAGCAGCTGCCAACCATGAAAGGCAGCCAGGGACAAGAGACAGGCCATGAGAGTAGATGCAACGACCAGGTCACCAAAATGGCTGGATCATACAGGGAAGGGCAGCCCAGCCCCAGGGCTGGAGAAATTTAGGGTAGGGGTGGGGTATGCCAGCCAGGAGGGCCCTGGAGAGCCTGAGGATGGCAGGGAGAACCTGGCACCAGCGTCTGCTTTGATATGTTAAACAGGCACCTCAACCCTCTGTCCCAGGTTTGAGACCTAACACTGCTCAAACAGTATCTCTTACTGGGGACCAAGTGTTCAAATCCATGAGCCATGGAGGACATTCCACATCCAGGCGCTGTGGGATGCTCCTTATGAAGCACTGTTTCATGCTGAAGCATGGTCTGAAGTAGTCCTGTCTATACAGCTTTCCTAGGCTGCACGGTCCGTGTGCCGTTAGTCGATGAGCTGTTTTAGTAATGCTCATTTCCAGGAGTGAGTAGCAGTGTGGGACTCGGGCAGCAGATGTCAAAACCCTAGAAGACTTTCTGTCAGGTGTACTGGTGACAGTGACAGCATGCTTCAGGAGTTTGAATGAATGGTAGATGGTGACCGAGTCTGCATAGGAATTAGCTGGGAGGTGAGCAAGTGCTAGGACTGGTCAGGTTGGGAGTGTGGGAGGCGAGACCATCTTAGAAGCCGGAGCCTGCTGAAGTCTCAGTTCTTCTGACCGCTTCTGTCTTGTATTTCTAGGCGTTCGTCTACGCTCTTATCAACTGGAGGGAGTCAATTGGCTAGCCCAGTGCTTCCATTACCAAAATGGCTGTATCCTGGGGGATGAGATGGGCCTGGGGAAGACCTGCCAGGTATGCTGCTGTGGAGGGAGCACAGCTCACCTCCACACAACTCGTGGTCATCTTTACCCGCTCACTGCAGCAGTGCCCGCTTCTTCCCAGGGTGGGAAATACAGAAAGTAATGTGGAAAGAGCTTGCGGTCTTGGAGTTGCTCTGTCTAGTTTGGGTTTTTAAAAATTGTGCCACCACCATGGTTTGACCTGTCTTCTTGTTTTATTTTATTTTTTAAACATGTGTCTGGGAGAAGACGTGCCTTAATTAGGAGAACAGTTAATGGGCCTGATCCGGGGCTTTTCTCTATAGACAGGAAATTTACCTGCCCCAGCGTCAAGGTGACTTCAACTTCCTTAGCAGTCCTTTATGCGGTACCTGCTCTCAGGGTCTCTCTCGCGATAGCATAGGGTGAATGTCGTACCCTGTGGTTTCCAAATTCACTTAGCCAGCTGATGGCCTGAGGGCAGCAGCATAAAGCCCAAGATCTGGGGAGTCAGGGGTGGTGGGTGTTGTCAGGAAGGTGACGCTTCTGTCAGGCTGATCAGCAAAACTGCCTTGGGTTGGTTGACATGTCATTTGTGGGTTTGGGTTGATCGAGAGTCCAGTTACATCATATCACATGGTTAATCACACAGGTTTACCAATCTAAATCAGTCTACATGGCAAAGGCAAGCCGATTAAAAACCATGTGATAGGCATTTCCCAATCCAGAGAGGTTTCACAAGTGACCGTAAGGGACAGTCAGGGGTCTTATTGGTCCTTTTAGAAGCTAACTGCCCCCTTCCCAAGACTCACCCTATTCATAAACGCTCAGTCTGAAGCTGTGCCTAGGCTAGCCTGGTCTTAGATTGGAGACTACCTCATTTAAGGCAGGCACACCTTGCTCATCAATCTAGGAGTCACTCAGAGAGCAGCATGACCTGTCGACGGTAGCCTGGCTGCCTTTAGGACCCAGACTGAACAGACTCTTGCATCAGTGAAGGCTCCTCCATGAGCCTCTTTTGTCCCAGCCGTTGTCCGGTTGACCTCATTCAAAGGTCCTTAACTTCCCCCAAGTATGCCACCTCCAAATCTGGTATGGTCAGTTCTTTTAGAAGTTACGCAGTAATAGCATGGAGATGATATTGGTCCGGTATGCCCTTGAAATATTTCTGTCTGGTGTTCACACCGGGTTAGTGCCAGCCTTGTAGAATGAGTCAAGGTGTGTCCAGTTTTCTGGAAGAAATGCTGTAGAATCAGTGTTCTTTCTTCGTGTAATGCTTCTTAGAATCCACCCGGGACTGCAGACTTGCTTGGTTGGCCTATCTGCTGTGTGGTGATAGACCTACACATTCTCAAGTGGCATCTTGAGAGCAGCCAAGGAAACCGGCTTCAGTGCAGCTGAGTCACTCTGAGAAGCTTGCCCTGTGCACTTCGTGCCGAGAGGTCCGGTTACAGAAATAATTTCAGGAGGAGGTTATTTCTGCTATAAAGCTAGTGCTTTTTAAAAGCTAGCTACCCGTAGCTTCTCCTCACAGATTCCAGCCAGAGTCATGCACATACAGTGTGAATTTTGTTAGTCTCACAGTGCCATTGTAATGTTGTGTTTTATGTTTTACAAATATCCTACTTTATCTAAATGTTTTATAGGTGAGGAGTGGGGGACCCTTACTGTGCTATGTGAATAAACCTTGATAAAATCTTTTGGCTTTTGGCATGTGGTTTTCTTAGGGTTTTATGTTTAGGATTGCCCTCCCACCCCAAAATACCTCAGTGTTTGGGCACAGCATCTCCTCATGTCTCCTCAACCCCCACTTTCTTCAGAAGTGTATATAAGCATGTCCTGAAGGAAGGCTTCGGGCTTTACAAAGACTTTCATTCACTTATGAGGGTAATTTATTGGGATTTCCCTATATGTGTTCCAGGAAAGCAAGGAATTTTGTCTGCTGTCATAAAACTGGGACTCAGAGAATGAGCAGCCAAAAGAACAGACTCTTACATACATGTAGAAGGGAGGAAAGCTGTAGGGGAAGAGGGGAGGGGTTTAGGAAGGAGGACCCATCCTCATCAGGTGAGCCCAGCCAGCACAGGCAGCCGCCACGTGTGGGCCATTTTTACAGTCATGTCTTGGCATGGCTGGTGTTTTATTTTAGAGTATTGCTGAGCTGACCTCGTCCACCAGGTTCCTTGTTTTCCTTGATTTCTATTCTTTCCTGGCTTTTTTTTATTTGCATTAGAGGTTCAGTTACATAAATACTGGTCCTCACAGCCTATTAACTACTTAAGTAACCGAACGCCTTAAATCCCTTTGGCAAGTTTACTGAGGCTTCCTTGATTCCCTAACACGGAAAAGATTGTACATAATTTCATTGTAAAACAAGTTACACATAGATGCGTGTGTGTGTGTGTGTGTGTGTGTGTGTGTGTGCGCACATGCGCACGCGCACACACATTCCGGTGGTTGTGAGGACTTTGGTTATTTTTCATGCGGAACTGGGATCAGAACTGACATTTTTTTCTGTGTTCCAGACTATCGCTCTCCTCATTTACTTGGTGGGAAGACTGAACGATGAAGGGCCCTTTCTGATTCTTTGTCCCTTGTCTGTTTTGAGCAACTGGAAAGAAGAGATGGAGAGGTACAGAGTAAACTAGATGACATTTTATTCTTTGCATTGCTTAATGGTTGGTGTAGAAAAGATAATAAAGTAATAGTGCCTTACACAATTCATGAGTTTATTCTAGAAATTGAATCGAAGCAGGGCAGGTAGACATGGCGTCCAGCACAGGAGGGTCCAGGTGTCACCACTACTGTGTGACGGTTTAAAGGCCTGTCCTCATTTTTAGTGAAGGTTCATGGACTGAAGGAGAGCCATCCTTCTCCTACTGATGTAGGAAGTGACTAATGTGGGAAAAGTTTCCTTTGACCTGACGCCAATGTGTGACCATTTACATCAGTGCCTTACCTGAGGCTTAGCTGCGACCCTAGGGCATGATTTGGCGTCCCCAGGACTCTTTCTGGGCGCATGGCCTCCCAGGGTCTGTCTGCACATTGCGCTCTCTCATGAAGTGTGGTTTTCCAGGTGACCCACACTGTCCCCTGGACCTAACATTTGCTCTGTTCATCTCTTTTCTTTGCCCCAGATTTGCTCCAGGTCTTTCCTGCGTGACATACACGGGTGACAAGGAGGAAAGAGCCCACCTTCAGCAAGACCTACAACAGGGGACTGGCTTTCACGTGCTGCTGACTACCTATGAGGTAACCATATGCTTCTCTAGCAAGGACTCCTGACCCGGGCCGAAGAAGTTGTTAAAGCCACCACAATTCTGTTTAGACAGAGCGTACTTCCGGGGGTCTGCGGGGGAGGGAAGTGACACTTCCTCACATTCTCACAGAGACTCTGTGATGGAGAAGCGAAGGATTATGGGGCCGAATGTTGGTTAGTTTCCTTCCCTCTCATTCCTGCTGCTTCATGGGGCGTGGCCTCAGAGGTGGCACCTGGGCTGCCTCTTGGCTGATGACCAGAAGGGCTGAGGAGAGGGGCTCTTGTCTGGT
The DNA here is from genome assembly GCA_902168425.1 of Peromyscus attwateri. NCBI lineage: Eukaryota > Metazoa > Chordata > Mammalia > Rodentia > Cricetidae > Peromyscus > Peromyscus attwateri. Next base: position 36,016 of record CABHPP010132836.1, on the reverse strand, counting down.
AACTGGAGCACAGGCATGGAGGACACGAAATCTCTCAGGGTTTCCAGGGCTGCGATGAAACACCATGACCAAAAGCCACGCGGGGAGGGAAGGGTTTATTTTCTTACACTTCCATAATTCCATAATATTCCATCACTGAGGGAAGTCAGGGCAGGAACTCAAGGCGGGAGCTGATGCAGAGATCATGAGGGCTGCTGCCGATTGCTTGCTCCTTGTGGCTTGCTCAGCCGGCTTTCTTACCAAACCCAGGACCAACAGCCCACGGGTGGCATCACCCACAGGGAGCTAGCCTCCTCCAACCCCACACATATCCACCCTCAGTCAAGGAAACGCCCCATAGACTTGCCTAGGCACCTCTGGTGGCGGTACTTTCTCAACTAAGGTTCCCTCCTTCCAAATGCTTGGCTTGTGTGAAGTTGACTTAAAACCAGCCAGCACACTTAGCTATAGTCCCATTGGAAGTTCTTGTTAGACGAAGACCTTCCCCTTAGCCAGACTCCCTTTTGTTTGGACTTAGAAAGGATGCTCAGAGCTTTATGTCTTACTCAGTGAAGGAGAGGCAGGACCGGACTGCTGTAAGCGGAGAGTTACCAAGACAGAAATAGCCTGTCTGCACTGGAATTTCCTGGCACTGACCTTTTTTTTTTTTTTTTTAAACTTGTCTTTCTTTTTCAGATTTGCTTGAAGGATGCATCATTTCTAAAATCGTGAGTAGGCTGTACTGCCCCAGGAACTGTTGCATGAACCATAGTCCTGTGTTCTGTTCATACTGTGGTATTCTGCTCCTCGCCCGCGTCTGTCCTGTTTTGAAGTATTGATGGCTCATGTAGATTTTAGGACTTCTGATTAGTGTTTTGGTTCCTTTAAGTGAGGGTATTATCTTTTTCATGAGAGGAATTTATGCTTTTCTCTTTTTTCCTTTTTGTCTATTTTCATATAATTGTATTTGATAGAGGGTACTAGAGGTTAGAACCAGGGATTTGCACATGCTAGGTAACTGTTCCACCCATGAGTTAACAGTGCCCCAGCAAGTGGTCTGTCTGCCTGCCTGCCTGCCCTCCTCGTATGTGTGTGTGTGTGTGTGTGTGTGTGTGTGTGTGTGTGTGTGTGTATCTGTGTATTGGCCAACGTGTGAAAGTTGATTCTGTGTCTCCCACTGTTTAGTTGGCATACTCCAGACTAGCTGACCCTCGAGTGTCTGTCTAATCCTTTTTTAAAAATATATATATTTTTTAAGATTTATGTATTTATTATGTATACATTGTTCTGCCTGCATGTATGCCTGCAGGCCTGAAGAGGGCACCAGATCTCATTATGGATGGTTGTGAGCCACCATGTGGTTGCTGGGAATTGAACTCTGGAAGAACAGCCAGTGCTCTTAACCGCTGAGCCATCTCTCTAGCCTTGTGTGTCTAATTTTTGACTCTCTGTGTCCAGTTTTGCCATAGGAGTGCTGGGACCACAGATGCTCTACTGCATCCGCTTTTTACCTGGGTAGCAAGGATCCAACTCAGGCATGAGGCTTGCACACCACGTGCTGTTAGCTGCCGAGTCAGCTCCCTCACTCCTTTCATGTTTGTTGGTCTGTCACTGGAAAGACACTGTGAGAATGCTCAGCAATACCAGGAAAGTTGGCTCCAGAGCAAACCCACAAAGTCCAGTTAGGGAGTGAGAACTGTCCCAGGGGACGGAAGAGGTAGCTCAGTGGTTAGAGGGCTTGCTGTCCCTTCAGCAGATCTGAAAGAGCACTCACGTCACCAGCTCATAACCATGTGTAACTCTAACTCCAGCTGCAGGGGAATCCCATGCTTCTGGCCTCTGCAAGCACCTGTACTCATGTGCACATACATGTAATTAAAAAAATACATGTATAGATACCTAGAAACCTGGTAATAAATATGAAATCTTAAAGGACAGTAAACTAGGGCATACATGTTGAGTATCTTATATAAATTATTCCATTTAAAGATCACAAGAACCAGGCCAGCCAGACGTAAAAGCAGTTACCAGGCAAGCCCGAAGACCTAAGTTCAGTTCCCAGAAGCCATGTGGAAGGAAAGACCCACTCCTAAACTTTGTCCTCTGACCTCCACAGGTTCACCATGGTGTGCATTTGCTTGCATATTACATCTCTCTCTCTTGCACATACACGTATACCTCCTCTATATTCTCTCTTTCTTCCTCTCTCACTGTCTTGTGTGTGCTTGCACACACACACACACACACACACACACACACACACACACACTCACTAAATACAAATTTAAGAACTCATAAAAACCCTCTACCTTATAGATAAGGAAGTTAAAGCTAGGTAAGCCACAGAGGCTAATGTCCTAGCTTGCTTTCCGTTGCTGTGATAAACACCTGGACCAAGGCAACCTTCGGAGGAGAGGGCTCATTTCAAGCTCACACATTACAGTTCATCCCAAGGGGAAACCAAGGCAGGAGCCTGAAGCAGATATCATGGAGGAACTCTGCTTGCTCTTCCTGGCTTCCTCAGCTAGTTTTTCTTACACAGCAGGCCTAGGGATGGCACTGCCCACAGTGGGCTGGGCCCTCCTGTATCAATTAGCAATTAAGAGAATGCCTCACAGACGTGACCACAGTCCAGTCTGATGGAGGTGACACCTCAGTTGAGCTTCCCTCTTCCTGGATGTGTCAGGTTGACAACCAAGATTAAGCTCTTTGTTACAGCTAATGTTAGTACATGGCAAAGCAGGCCTCCAGAGCCGGCACCCAGTGCTAGCAAGCCTATTTTTAAGTATGTGGCTGTACTAGAGTGTCGCATTTCTCAGGAGAAAGCCTGTCTTTCTATCTGAGGTCATCTGTTCTAAGCACATTGGCAGAAGGATTTAAGAACCTAAATAACCAAGGGACATTTGTAATGTTGACTCGTAGTGTGAATCCCACCACATAGATGTATTCTTTCAGTGTTAGCTAAGATGATATTTCCCATTGCTATGTTGTACATACTGAACGTGGCAGGGAAATGTAATGTCTGTACTAAAGAGATGCGTTATGGACATTTAAGACTATGCATGCTAACAGTATAAACTGCTCGGAATCTTTTGGATTACAGACACACAAATCTCCCCGGGGGGCCTCTTAAGGACATCCTTTGATGGTGATGTGACCCACTTTTAATGTGTCCACATTCACTTTCCTGTAGCTATGTTTCATTTAATAAGTATTTTTGGAGATCTGCATGTATAAAAATGTGTCTCCTTCAGGGAACCAGGCCACCTGTGTGAGGTGGCTGCATACTTCGGGCAGTGGTGCATTTCCTCTCATGACCATTGTCCAACTGTGGGGCCCTCACACGTTCTCAGTCTTAGCGCACCTGCTCCCGGTCCCCTGGACTCTTGTGCTTTCCGTGGTCCCAGCCCTCCCCCATCTGCAGGCCCCCGTGCTCCCCATCATTGATGGGACTGTCCTCCTCCTCCTCCTCTTCTTCTGTACCTTCAGGAGAAGACTTCCTTTTCGTAGGCCAGCCTCTGCATAAGGTCTTTCTCTAGGTTCTGAGGATTTTTCTTTGCATCTCCATGGTTTGCTAGTCTGTCTGTCTGTCTGTCTGTCTGTCTGAGATAGAATCTTCCTAGGTAGACCAAGCCTGAGGATCTGAGTTCTATTCCAGAACCCACCCGGGAAAGAAAAGAATCAACTCCTACAAGTTGTCCCCTGACTACACACACTGTGGCACCCGTGGTCCCCGCCTCATAAAGCCGTGTGAAAAATTAAAATGTAATGTAATATTCCATAATGCTTTCTAGCAAAACCAACAGTTTTCATATGTTCTACGCTTTACTTTATGTTTGATTTTTTTTTTTTTTGCAATTTTCAAGGACATATTTATGTTTTGTTTGTTTGGTTTTTTATTTATTTATTTATTTTTTTGAGACAGTGTTTTACATGTAGCCCTGGCTGGCTTTGCTGTGTAGCTAAGGCTAAGGCTGGCCTCAAAGTTGTGGTGACCTTCTACCTCTGCCTCCCACGTTCTAAGATGTCAGTTGTATCCCCCACACCCAGCCATCATTTGTAGTACAGTGACCATATATGCCTTATTGTATAGCCATATATTTTATTGCCTATTATTAGATATTTAAGTTATTTTCAATTTTTGCCGTTTTAAGTAATATATATCCTAGAACATATTCATGCATAAATATTTACCATATTTGGGGAGGTTTGCAACAGTTTCCCAAAAGTATGTGTTAAAAATGTGCTTCTGTAGCCAAATCGTAGTAGTGCTGTGTGCCTGTGACCCAGTACTTGGGAGGCTGAGGCAGGAGGATTGCAAATTTGAGGCCTGCTTGAGCTGCGTAGTAAGACACATGCAGTGTAGAAATGTATGCATGTGCGTACATGTATGTGCTTCTGTGACTGACACTGATCAGTTGCTCCTGCTAGCTGCTATATCACAAATCATGCTCTGCAGTGGTCACGGAGGACCTGGTGCCAACAGCAGGTGACACCGGGCCTGGTCCCGTTGAGAACTTCTCATTAAATCCCCTCTTTGTCTGCTGTGGCACAGCCGTCTCCTTAATTTTTCTTATGGGTTTGAATCTTACTGCTGCTTCTGTGAGCCTGACCAGATCACCCAGCCTTTCCCAGCTTCATCTCCCCGTTGGTCTGACCGTGTCTAGTCACCGTGTTCTCTTGGACTAAACACTCAGAGCTGCAAGTTCAGTACCTGGCTCATGGTTATAAATGTTTCTCCTTTCTCTCTGGCTTTGGCTCCTTCCTTCCTGCCATCTCTTCTGTCTTGGGGGAAAGCCCCTTGCACGTACCCCCTTACACAGCTGTTGTCCATGCGCACGGCTGCATCTCAGTGGGGAGGGGATTCAGACGTGTTTCTGAGGCCAGGCTTGTGGTTAGTCGCCTAACAATAGCTGGAGCTTCACAGTGAGGTGGTTGTGAGACGTGAGTGAGCTGCACAAGGCTGAAAGCGGATTCTCTTCACAGCTTCTCTTGGAGTGTTCTTGCTGTGGACGAAGCTCATAGATTGAAAAACCAGAACTCCCTGCTGCACAGGACACTTTCAGAGGTAAATTCACAGGGTAGCCTCGGCTTTCACCCAACTGCCTGCTGCTTGAGATAATCTTTTAAAGAGTGCTTTTAGTTTTACAACGAAGCTGTGCAGAAGATACAGAGATGCCCCTCACCTCCCCTCCATCCATGTCTTCCCTCATTTACCAACGTCCCATCAGAGCGGTGAATTTGTGGCAGGCGTCAGAACAGTGTTGACATTGTCACTCGGAATCTGTAACTCCCAGATTCACTATTGTGAATAAACTGTTGTTGCTGTTGTAGATGCTGCTTGGTTGGGAGAAATACATACTGACATCTCCCCACGATGGCAGTCTCATGCATGGTAATTTCGCTGCCCTGACAACACTCTGGAGCCCTGTTTACTCCTCCCTCCGCCAAAGGATGTTAACCAGGGTGCAGTGGTGCACACGTGTAATCCCAGTATTTGGGAGTGATGGAGGAGGGTTGCACAGTCAGATCTTTCTAAAAAATAGTTTAGGCTTGAATAGCATGGATTTAATTGAAGCTTTCCTTGTTTAGTCAGATTATGGCAGAGCTAAGTGAACATTTGTGGGGGCACCAGGAAGTATGCATTGTCTTTCGTCTTATCTTTCATAAGATAAGGTTTGTTAATTCCGGTTATCAAATAAGACCCCACCCCAGTAAAGTGAATTGTTGTAGCATGAATCTTAAAAGGTCTTATTAATAAAAACAAACCCAGAGCCAGGTATTGGAGTGAATGCTGAAAGATCAGAGAGACAGAGCAGGCCACAGCTAACCTCACCTCGCCAGTTCCCCAGCTGATGCTGTTTCCTCAGACTGGAAGCTTCTGAGTCCTCATCTGGAATGAATTTCAGCTGAACTGCTGCTAAAAGCCTAAAAGCTTAACCAGGCTCTAGTTCCTGGTTTTCACACCTTATATACCTTTCTGCTTCCTGCCATCACTTCCTGGGATTAAAGGCATGAATCACCATGCCTGGCTGTTTCCAGTGTGGCTTTGAACTCACAGAGATCCGGATGGCTCTCTTCCTCCAGAAGGCTAGGATTAAAGGTGTGTGTGCCACCATTTTCTGGCCTCTATGTCTATCTAGTGGCTGTTTTGTTCTCTGACCCCAGATAAGTTTATCAGGGTGCACAATATATTGGGGAACACAATATCACCACACATTGTGCTTTTGGAAATGTTTCAGCTCCCTTTGGATCATCTTGGATTTCTTTACAGAAACAACCTCACCGTAAATCTCTGTTTGCAATAGCAAATATATTGGGCATATTGCGCCTCTCCCCAATTTACCTGTTTAAGGAATTTAATAGCTCACGTGAAGACCAATCCCATACCACTGACTATCACCTTCATCATCTATGGCCTTTGTCTATTATAAAGTATGATACGTTGTTCTCATCTTCTCTTGACCTCTCCCACTTTTCTGGAAACATGGGAATGATTTGCCAGGGTTTTTTATTATTATTATTATTATTATTATTATTATTATTATTATTTATTTTCTGAGATGCTCGTGAAAAGTAGACTGTCTTTCTCCTAGTTGAAAGGCTCGTTCATTCATGAGGCTACACATTAGTTTTTGTGGTGACTAAGTTTGTTCCCATCCCATAATAAATCACTTACAGCTAGAGAGCATTTGAAAGGAAACCTTTGATCTGAGTTCTGTAGTTACTGGCCCAGAAGTTGCAGTTTAGGGAGTTTGAAAGCAGATTCATTCTCTGTAGATAGCTGTCACCTCGCAGGGCTTCCTCTTGCTCTCTGATGCCATCGCCTTCTTTTTAGGGACCCTTAACAGTGTCGCTTTCCCAGAAGGTTTTTCTATTGGTCCGTTTGTGCTGCTTGAGGGCAGTACCACAGGCTGGGTCATAATGAACAGACATTTATTTATCATAGCTCTGAAGGCTGGAAAGCCAGATCAAGGTTTTAGGGACTTTGTACTGTGTTACGTGGCAGAAAGGTAAGAGAGAAAAGAGAAAGCTAGTTCAAGGATTCTTTCAAAAGGCCCCTTTTCACAAGGGGCTCCTCTGGCCCCGTTACCTCTTGGAGGGACACCTCCTGGTACTGCCATGTTGGCAGCGACTGTACTTTGGAGGGAGCACATTCGAGTCATAGCAGTTGCCATATCCTAGGTGTCTGTCCTTTAAGAGAATGCTTCATAAACTCCCGTGCCAATTTACTGACGTACGATGAGAGAAGAGACAGGTCCTGCAAAGGGAGCCCGGCTGGCGGCTTTGAAGTGGGCAGACCGGGTTCTGCTGCCGTCTCCAGAGCCTGCGCTTCATATTCATCAGGAAACTGAGGCGCGGAGGGATGGAGTGACGAAATTGCTCTGGGGCACGTCAGCATTCCTTGTTAGGTGATGTTTGGATTGCAGATCACTAGAAGGTTGAAAAAGAAAATACATGTATTTAGGTGGGGCATGGTGGCACAGGTCTTTAATCCCAGCACTTGGGATTAGGTAAAGGCAGATGCATCTCTGTGAGTTTGAGGCCAACCTGGTCTACATAGTGAGTTCCAGGATAGTGAGACACCCCCCCCCCCCACCAAAAGAAAGTAAAGAGCCAAACAACCAAACAAAACCATTTGTTTACTGGACTGAAAAGAAGGAACGGGGATTCTGTCTGTTGTTTTTTTTTTTTCTCCCTTAATATTGTTTATGCAGTTGGAAGTGACCTAGATGTGAAAATGGGGACTTGGTGCTGGGATTTATGTTTCAGACTTAACAGTGCATTTACAACCAAAGCTGCCATACAAAGTTATGTGGAAGAATATTTAATATTAGTAAGGAATGGGCTTAGACAATGTTTTATACACAAACCTTATAAAGTGCTATAAAGACAGATTGTCTTTGATTTTCTTTTTCAACTGTAAGTTCTGATGCCAAAATGGACAGTACTTTGAACCACAAACTGAACTCATGTCCTAGGGAACAGTGCCCCTCTGTTCTTTGACCACCTCAGCTCTTCACTGAATACACCGTGTGAATTCTGGTTACTGTACTTACAAAGCTCAGTCCACGTAGTTGAGGTACTTCAAAAACATTGTCCGACAAGCAGAACAGGCACGGGTGGGTAGATAATGGATGAGCATTTCAGAAAGAACACAAGGAGCCTGCCCAAACCTTTGTAATCAGCTTTAACTGGTCGTGCCACACCACTTTTCTTAGTACAAAAGCAGTGTGTTGTTTTACAATTGCTCCCCAGCCAAAAGATAAGAAAAGGGAAAGAGACCGTAACCCACTCCTGCATTAACACTTCAGTATATCGTGTGTGTGTGTGTGTGTGTGTGTGTGTGTGTGTGTGTGTGTGTGTG
>CABHPP010132836.1:0-27659 GCA_902168425.1 Peromyscus attwateri | reverse complement strand
GTGTGTGTGTGTGTGTGTGTGTGTGTGTGTGTGTGTGTGTGTGTGTGTGTAGTGCCCACTGTGTTCTTTTTATTTAAAATAACATACATGTATGGAATATGGCTTTTCTATTTTGTTACATTGATTTTCATGGTTCTTATTATGTCAGTTCAGAGACTGACCATCCTTGATCTAATATCTTTTTAAAATTTTGTTTGTTTTGTTTTTCAAGACAGGGTTTCTCTCTGTAGCCCAGACTGTCCTGGAACTTGCTCTGTAGACCAGGTTGTCCTCAAATTCAGAAATCCACCTGCCTCTGCCTCCTGAGTGCTAGGGTTAAAGGTGTGCACCATCCACCTGGCGTTAATATCTCTTGTTAATGTTTTTCTTTCTCGTTTTGAGCACAGAAAACAGACTTACTAAGGAAGATGAGAAAGAACTCCCAAGAGTATGGTGTCCCAAGGGAGGAATACTCTGTTGTTACTGTTTTTCTTAACTTTTAAATTTCATTACTAATTACTACTATTTAATTACTGATAAGGAAATTTCTTATTTTTGGTTTCCCCATTTGTTTCTGAAAATTTAAAGAAGTCTCTTCTGTTTGGGACTGTCATGTGTGGCACAGAGTCCAGAAACATCCAGAAGTCTCGATACTATTTTGGTATCGGTCTTGCTTTTACCTGTAGTGGAGGGGCCTGATGTGTTAGCTCTTTGCTCCTTCAGCTCCCTGTGCACATGTGTTCTGGTCTCAGTTGCTTTGGTAAGCTCCCCCACGTAGGGTGCATCCTGTAATTTAACTCTCCAAGATTGAGTAACAGTACTGTGTTGAATACCTCCAACCCTACACACTCTTTGTACGGCCATTTCCTGCTTCTTATTGCCGAAACCAGAGTCAAGTCCTTCATCAAGTAGAACACACAGCCTGCACCCGAGCGTCCTGCTGTCATGCTGTGCTCATTCCCGTTGTCAGGCTGCTCTTTGTTGGGCCACCCAGTCTCTCCTCCTGGTGTGGGGGGCTTTCTAATTTTGTTTGTTTGTGTTTAAGTTCTCAGTGGTCTTCCGTCTCCTGCTCACCGGAACTCCCATCCAGAACAACCTGCAGGAGCTCTACTCCCTCCTCAGTGTCGTGGAGCCCGATGTCTTCTGCAGGGAGCAGCTGGAAGATTTTGTCCAGCGTTACCAGGACATTGAAAAGGAGCCCAAATCAGGCAGGTTCCTCCCTTCCTGATCATCCCCAGGAAGGCTTGGCACAGATGTAGATAGAAGAGAGACAGCCAGAAGACCGGGGAGCTGAAGAGCCACAACCAGAAGGCCAGGGCTAGATGCCTCGATGACTTCTTTTAGCTGCCTGTGCTCTGTAGCCAGAAATTTCTTGGGTCCCACCCGGCCCCCTGCAGTTCAGACAAATCTCTCTCACCCGAGGTCCTGCAGCGCCTTGCACCCAAGTAAACACACAGAAGCTTATATTATTTACAAACTGTATGGCCTATAGCTTTAGCCGCTTGCTAGCTAGTTCTTCTATCTTAAATTAACCCATTTCTATAAATCTATACTTTGCCATGTGTCTCGTGGTTTATCGATATCTTTACATCCTGCTGCTTCTTCTGGCAGCTAGCAGTGTCTCCTCTGTTCTGTCTGTCTCCCTCCTCTTCTCTAGTTAGAATGTCCCGCCTAACCTTATTCTGCCTCACCATTGGCCAAACAGCTTTATTTCTCAACCAATCAGAGCAACACATATTCACAGCATACAGAATGACATCACCCATCAGTGCTCGACTCTCTGGGACTCATAGTTCATTTTTGGAAGAGGTAGGAGGGTGCCTACTGCAGGCCCATACCATCCTTCAGTGGTTCACAGCATCGGTGTTTCTTTTTAACCGTGCACCAGAACAAGAGCTTAAGAGAGATAGGATGTAGAAGTATGTGGGGGGGGGGGGAGGGAGGGAGGGACTTTGTCATCCTTTGTGTAGGGCAGCTTTCCCCTGTACCTCTGTCCTCTGTCTCATAGAATTATCTGAATATCCCCGTGGTATTACCCCAGGATGCTTAGACAGTATTTTGATTCTGCATATATTGGGTAGGTATGAGTTGGAGGGGTGTTTCCCAGTAGAAGGCCCCAGACTACGGGCTAAAGATTTCTCCCACAGAACTCCCATGGTTAGAGTTGCCAGGTAATTAGCTGGTTACTTGTCCTGTGTGTTTTATTTTCTGTATCTGGCAACCTTATCACAGAGTGTAATTCTGGTTTAGGATGGTTTTTGAAGTTCAGGATACCTGGTGAGGGAACAAACGATTTCAATACTGACGACATTGCGGTCAGCTCTGTGGCTCGGAGCCTGGCCTCTTGGAGCTGCACTTGACTCTGCTGATAAAGCGGATGGTTACTTGCCCACCTTTCTGAGCGGTGCTGCTGATCAGTAGCAATAAATGCCAAAACATCCCAGGAACAAGAGAGCCTCCAAAAAGCAGGATTATTAGTAAGAATAGGGTTCTTCAGGGTTTGCAGTTCCTGGGTTCAGAGCTGGTGACAGGCCAAGAAGGAACTGAGATCCCAGAGAAGGAAGAAGGACAGCCAGAGCTCCACCTGTGGCTCGGCTTGGGTTTTTTTATACTGTAGAGCAATGCACATTCAGTGGAACATGTGTGTGAACTCTGACTTGCTGTTGACACCTAGCATGTGTACAGATTTATGAGGTACAGTGTAGTGTTTTGAATTGTGTATACACTGGGTAGTGATCAGCTCAGGTAATTGGCATATATATCATCAGTTGAACTTTTATCATTTCTTGATAATGAATGCTTTCAAATGCTTTTTTTCTATTGGAGCATATTTCATCTGTGTATGAAGTTGTCAAAGGAGAAAATCAGTAAAGGTGTATAATTGCTGTCTTCCTAGTGCTTTGAGCTATAGAACGCAGCATAGTCTGTACATGTAAGTGCTCAGTATCAGTAGTTGTTAGGGAAATGTAAATCAAGGCCACAGCGAGGGCTGGAAATTGGCCTCAGTGGTTAAGAGCACTGGCTGCTCTTCCAGAGGACCCAGGTTGGGTTCCCAGCACCCATATGGCAGCTCACAGCTGTAACTTCAGTTCCAGTGGATCTGATACCCTCGCCTGATCTCGGTAGGCATTTCACATACATGGTACCTTTATATACATGCCAGCAAAACATTGATACACATAAAATTAAAATAAATAAATGTAAACATATAAAAAAAGACAATGAGGTACCACTCACCCCAGTGGAATGGCTATTATCAAAGATGCCCCCCCCCAAAAAAAAATCACAAATGCCAGTAAGAATTTGGGGAAAGGAAAACCCACTGATGATGGGGTGAATATAAATTAGTATAAACAATGCAGTCCTAAGGTACCTCAGAAAGCTAAAAATACAACTGCCGTACAATTTAGCAATCCAAATTGGTTCCAAAGGAAATTAAACCATACCGGCATGCCACACTCTTCACAGTAGTCAAGATAGAGCTAAGTGCCCACCATAAATGACTAATAAAGATCACACAGCACAAACGTGCTGCGGATACTGCTCACGGAAACACTCGGAAAGGTTCTCTCTTCCTGGGGTAGTGACGTAAGATTTTCTCTGGTCAGGCTGGGCGGCATCGGCACTCACAGCTTCCCAGTCAGCCACGGGAGGGAGACTTCACAGTGCCCCGTGTTCCCAGAACTGCTGGCATAGAGCTGCCAATGAAGTATATGTAATATTCAGCTTCTTGAATATATCTTTTACATTTGTTCTCTCTCTCTCTCTCTCTCTCTCTCTCTCTCTCTATCTCTACACACACACACACACACACACACACACACACACACACACACTGTCGCACGTGTGTGGAGGTCCAAGGACAACTTGTGAGAGTCATTTTTTTCCTTCTCCCATGTAGGTTCTAGGGATCAAGTTCTGCTCATCACACATGACAGCAAGCACCTTCACCTGTTGACTGTCCTGGCTCTCAGCACTGAATTTATTTATCTTATTTTAGTAAATGGGATTTATTTTGCCCAACTGACTAATGAAGCATTCAGAGCATTTTTGAGGTAGACTAGGATAAGCCATGATGTTTGGTAGATTAAGTATATTAAACACATTTTTCAACTAATAATATTTTCAACCTGGGATGAATTTACAGGGACATAAACCCTGTTGTAAGTCCAGGAGTGACTGTAATATGAAAAAATCATTGTCCTGACTCAGAATTCAGACTGAATGCTTTTTAGTTGTTGAATACCTCGATTCTATTTTCTAATATTTTTTCCTTATGCAGCAAGTGAGCTACACAGACTCTTGCAGCCATTTCTCCTAAGGCGAGTGAAAGCTCAGGTAGCCACAGAGCTTCCCAAGAAGACAGAGGTGATGATATACCATGGCATGTCAGCACTACAGAAAAAGTACTACAAGGCCATCTTGATGAAAGACCTAGGTATGGGACGTGTCTGTTGAGAAGCTGAATGAGTGTGGTTTTCATGTCGGAAGTGCTCAGTGATCAGGCGCTCTGGTCTGTACAACAAGAAGGGGGTGGAGTCTTAGATTCTCTTCTCGGCTACAGTGACTGAGGCAGAGCTCTCAGACAGTTACAGTGGTTTCTTTTTTCCTCTGGCCGAGTTCCCCTTACTGCCTTGAAGCAAGCACTTCTAAGTGCTGAGTCCTGCCCTCAGTCTTTCCAACCCATTGGATACTTACCGAGCTGCAAAATGCCATTGACTCAAATTCACTGGGAGGAATTGGGAGTGAGAAGGGAGAGACAACAGCATGATCTCCTGATTGCCATTTTGTAGTTGTCCCTCACCTCCATAACAGTTACAGTGGGAAGTGTAGATGTCTGGAAAAAAAAAAGGGTCATCAAGTTCGCTACATTCAACTCCCAGTTTACTGGTCCTTCTTAAAGAGATGGCTAAGCAAATTTCACAAGGTGTTCAGTCCTGTCTGGTTACACAGGTTTGAGGTGCACACGGTTAAACGTCTGAGGCTGTGGAGACTTGGGAGGGGGCGTTGCTCTGGCAATCCATTTTTCTTCCTGTTGTCGTCACAATTCCAGATGCGTTTGAGAATGAGACAGCCAAGAGGGTCACCCTCCAGAACATCCTCACGCAGTTGCGGAAGTGTGTGGACCACCCATATCTGTTCGACGGTGAGGGAGCCAGGGCGCAGTCCCTCCACGTTACTGTTTCGTGAGCAGTCTGCGACCCAGGCTGCGGAGGGTGTGCCCTTCGCGAGTCTTCGTGTGTGCAGTTTGTTGTATCTGTGTCTTCCGACCCGTCTACTCAGAGTTCTCAGTTCTTCCTAATATCCTTGGAGATCATCTTTTTCTTTTTCTCTTTTACTCCAAGATCCAGTCTCAGGTCCTGTGTTGTGTTTGTCCCGCCTCGTTCTTCTCCCAGAAGGTGGACATGTTCTTAAGCTTTTCTCACTGACTTGTTTTTCTCACAGCATTGACGGCGGTTCTGGAGAATCAAAACCAGCGGTTCTCCAGAGCCGTCATCATCGGGGTTCATCTGCGTGTTTCCTCCCAGCTCCTTCCTCCTTGTCTTAGTGCCCTCAGGCCGCCCTTCCTCACCAGGCGTCTCCACGCTGCCCTGCCAGCGGCTGTCTCACTTCGTGGTCCGTCAACCCCTCAGAGACCTGTGGCACAGCTGCCACTGCTTTCTGAAAGCCTCTCCGTCTCCACGGAAGAGCTGTGTGCTGCCTGCCTGCCACATCTGTGCCTCTCCACTGTCCGTGTCTCACTGACTTCCATGATTCTGAGTGCACCTTAGGCCTCCGCCTGTGGGTTCGCCGGGTGTTGTTTAATTGTCATTTCACCTGGGACTTTTGTTTATATTTTCCTTTTTCTTCCTTCCTTCCTTCCTCCCTCCCTCCCTCCCTCCCTCCCTCCCTCCCTCCTTTTTTTTTTTTTTTTTTTCTTTCTTTCTTTCTTTCTTTCTTTCTTTCTTTCATTCTTTCATTCCTTCCTTCCTTCCTTTTTTTTTTTTTTTGAAGTAGGTCTCACTGTGTATTGTAGGATGTTTGGGAACCTGCCATGTAGACCTGACTGGCTTCAAACTCATGGAGATTTGATCCACTTGCTTCTGCATTATAAGTGCTGTTATAAGTGTCTGCTCCAACACACCCAGCTAAGCTGGGAATTTTTAAATATGCTCCAATTGGAAGCCCAGGGACAATTCTAGGACTTCTGGGCATAGAGTCTGTATCATAGGAAGGCCTAGTGCAGAGGTTTGCTACAGTCAGGTAGGGGTTCCTAATGCTGAAACTGTTTAAACAATTCACAGAATCTTAGTTCGATGCCCATTAGGGTTTTTGATTGTTTTAATGGTTGGGAACATGTAGGTTTTCAAGGAAGCTCTGCAGGTAATTCTGACTGCTACCCCACACCTACCTTAGAATGTATATGTCATCTCAGGACGTGTTTGTTGATTCACTTCCCTAGAGAGCTCAGACTCCAGTTTGGGTTTTCTTGACTGTTAGCATCGAGGTGGGTTGGCCCCTTAGGCAAGCTTTTATGTTTAATTTTCTTTTGGGGTATGCCTGCCTTTGTGACTGGTGTCAAGAAGTATCGAGGTCATCATACAAACACACAATCATAAACCTCCTCAAGCACAGAAGAGCCTTGGCACACCCAGTGTAAGAAGTGTGGGATGCTTTGCTGGTGGCCAGCTATCAGCATCGCTCCTCAGGGAATCTGCTCCTAGCGGGCACATTAGTGGAAATGGGTTCTTTCTTCCAGGTGTGGAACCAGAGCCCTTTGAAGTCGGAGAGCACCTGATCGAGGCCAGTGGGAAACTGCACCTGCTGGACAGGCTGCTGGCATTTCTGTACTCCGGGTAGGCAATGGGTTCACATTTACTACTGTGAGCTAGTAACCGTCAGAACCCCAGTGGTGAAGAGCTGACAGATTGCTGAGAAGGATCCAAGTTTTCTTTCTTCAGGGCCTTGATTAGGCCTCCACCTTCTATGCAACGATGCTCCTAGCCTCAGCCATCCCATCCCCCCTTACCCCTCCTCGGTCATCCTTTTGTTAGGATTGCTACAGTCATTAGGATCCCAGTTCAGCATTGGCAGTATCCTCTGAACGCTGTGTGACTCATCAGCTCATGGCAACCTTATCACTCTGACCTTGTTCTGTTCCCCCAGGACAGAGACAGCCTGATCTTTTCTTCCAGGGTTGCCTTTTGGAAGCTTGTGTTGAATCAGTATCTATTACAGGGGCTCTGTTAATATTCCTTCTTGTTAACCCGTGGGTCTTGGTCTAAACTCCAGGGGATCTTGGGGGACATCTTCCCAAAGACATGAATTGAGTGATCTTGTGTAATAGTATTTGGCTTCTTGGTGTTCAGCCTGTTCTGCATGAAGAAAGGGAATCTAGACAAACCCCATATTCTTGAGGATTTCAGTTTATCCCTTTGAAGGAATGGCCCCAGGTATGGCCTGAGATATAGCAAAATTGCCCAATAGGAATATGCAGGATCAATAATTGCATATTAAATAATTGTATGCCATGCAGTATTTTATTGGTTAGAGCCAATAAAGGGCATCTACTTGTCAGACCTGAGGAATGTGTGAATTCTTCATGCCAGATTTTTCCATTTTACAGACCCAGAAAAGTTGTATGTCCAAGGTCACCTGGCCAGCACATGGAGGTGGTGAGATTAGGACCCCCCCTCCCTGACCACACACACATTTGGGGTTTAGTCTTCCGGGAGGGCTCCTTAACGGTTGTGGTTGTGCTGAAGCTTATTGCACACAGAGACCGGGTTAATTCTTCTGATGAGAATTTTTTTTGGTGGCATGGTGCTTCTTTGTTCATGAAGTTTTAAAACAGCGCCCCGTTAAAAGGAGCTCTAGGCTTGACTCCATTCATTCGTTGCTATTTTTATTTATTCTTTTTTTTTTTTTTTTTTTGGTTTTTTGGTTTTTTGAAGGCGGGCCTCAAACTCACAGAGATCCGCCTGCCTCTGCCTCCCAAGTGCTGGGACTAAAGGCGTGCGCCACCACCGCCCGGCTTGTTTATTCATTTTTGTTGTTTTGAGACAGTATCTCCCTGTGTAGCTCTAGGTGGCCTAGAACTATCAAGTACACATCAGTGTAGACCCTGTTGGCCTTGAACTTGAGATGGTCCTACTGCCTGTACCTCCCAAATGCTGGGATTTCAGACAAGAGCCACCAGGGTATCACTTTGACTTCGTTTTTTTATGCGTGTGTGTGTGTGTGTGTGTGTGTGTGCGTGTGTGTGTGTGTGTGTGTGTGTGTGTGTGTGTGTGTGTGTATGTGTATGTGTGTGTGTATGTGTGTGTGTGTATGTGTATGTGTGTGTGTATGTGTGTGTGTGTGTATGTGTATGTGTGTGTATGTGTGTGTGTGTGTGTGTGTGTGTGTGTGTGTGTCTGAGAGAGAGAGAGAGAGAGAGAGAGAGAGAGAGAGACACACACACACACACACACACACACACACCCCTACACCTACAGAGGCCAGAGGATAACTTCAGGTGTCATCAGAAACACTGTTCACATCCTTTGAGACAAGGTCTCTCCCTGGCCTGGAACTCGGAAGAGGGCATCAGAGCCCCTGGAATTGGAGTCACTGCTGGTTGTCAGCTGCCGTTTGGGTTCTGGGCATGAAACCCAGGTCATCTAGAATAGAGTAGCCACTGCTCTGAACTGCCAAGCCATCTCTCCAGCCTTGCTTCATTCTTAACCCACCATTCTGTGTTGTTCTTTTTCTTCTTTTATCAAGGATCTTGGGAGATGAGATGCCATGTACCCCTTTCTAAAGTAATGCTTCTCTGAATTTTCGACCAAAATAGCTATAAATAATAGTGACTTTCTGACCATGGCTTTCAAGGTCTTGAGAAGTGTATGTGTGTGTGTGTGTGTGTGTGTGTGTGTTTGGATTTTGCATTTTATTCCTTACATATGTGTGTTTATCTTGCTTTTGACGTGAAAGCTTGTATTTCTTTCAGTTGAGTGAGTTGACATTCCGGTGAGTCCTCTGGCTTTTTGGGGAGCTTCCCAATGCCATGGGTGGCATTGACAGATGCCCCTGGGAATTTCTCCACTATAGCTTAAGAACTGTCGCTTTGAAGGGGACGGTGCCAGGTTTACTTACATTCTTCACATAAAGTACTTCAGAGTTTTTGGGGAAGTATTTAAGTTATATTTATACTTCAGTATTTCATTTATTCATAAACTTGGAATTTTGCATGAGAGAAATACACCTTAAATATTACTAGACTTGTCACTCTTTCCTTTTTTTTTCTTTTTTCTGACCAGGGGCCATCGGGTTTTACTTTTCTCCCAAATGACCCAGATGTTGGATATTCTGCAAGACTATCTGGACTACAGAGGTGACTCCCCTTGTGCACAACATCTCCTGAATCGTTTGTGGCTGCGCCGGTCACATATATAACATATGTCGTAGGCAGTCATACGAGGTGTGGGGATCACAGAGGAAGATGATGCCACAGCATCATTCAGAGTCAAAAGAAGATGAGACATGTAGAGAGTGGTGTGTGGAGCAAGCACCGGCGGCGTGGAGAGATGTCTAGGCAGAAATGAGCAGCCCCGTTCCAACCGGTTATGTGGTTTCTGATTACGGGCACTGTGGCAAATGCTGTAGAAACGTTGCTTGTGTAATAGACCAGTTTCAATGACAAGAACTTTCAAGTCATAAAACACTGGTCTCAGCAGCTGAGCACTGACTCAGACTTACTAGACAGATGTAAATACAGATATCCCACACATCAAATGGGGGAGAGGTGGGGCTGTCAGTTCTGTTTAACAATAAGGAGTGGGGTCATGACCTGAGTACTCTGCTAAATATGTAGTAAAATGAATGTGGGGTAATTGGAGAAAACTGTACCTTTGGTTCATCTGAAGCCCTGGGGAAGAGTGTCAGCTCCAGACCTTGTAGTTTAAATTAGTCCAGACTGGGCCTTGGAGCTATCCTTGATGCTCCTCAAATACTGTGGGGTACCTAGGCTGGGGTACCCTTGCAGGGACCCCAGAGTACAAGCAGAGCTCAAGTTCAGAGCTCTCTCTGGGTCTGGAGCATGATGACAGGTCAGAGACCCTCCAGCTTTAGAGGGCCACCAGACACATTCCCTCACCGGCTTCCATACTTCTGCTTACATATCATCAGATGCAGTCTGCCATAGAGTGAGCTTTCAGGATTGCTTGGGAATGGTCAAAACTACATACTAATATACTTCAACTGTGTTTAAGAGTGTGAATGTGTTATGATGTATTCTTTATAAAATGATAGCATTACCCCCCTAAATTTAGACTCCACCCTCCATGGGAATTCTTAGAAGTAGGGGGTAAAACTGATGTCTGCTTTTGGATCGACTAATATTTTGTTACCCAGAATCCTTGGAAAAGAATTAAGGTTGCCCATTCTCTCTTCTTTGTCAAGGCTACAGCTACGAGCGTGTGGATGGCTCCGTGAGAGGAGAAGAGAGGCACCTGGCCATTAAGAACTTTGGGAAGCAGCCCATTTTTGTTTTTCTCCTGAGCACCCGGGCAGGTAGGCCACGCAGGTCCTGATGAAAGCAGGCAGATGATCTGGGAGAGAACTTTGGCATCCCAACCATGAGTGCGTTTCCCCTAATTCTCTGAAAGGCGAGGCGATTGCCAAGGGGTGAACAAGGAGGGAACCGAGGCTGTTACCATGGCTGGTAAGGGGCTGGATGTCTAAAAGCATGACATTTTATGTTACCTACCCGAGCCATTGATCTCATCCAGGAACTTCAGCTGAAGTCTTGAGTGCTTAGAAATTCTTCTAACCTGCTTTGACTCCTGGCCTGGGAGTATCCTTGGAGATTTCTGTGGGAAATTTTATTTACATTCAGGGGGTGCAGATCTTCTTCCCAACTGTGGTTTGGGGAATGAGATAACCACTTGCTGGTTGTCTTCCTCCAGAAATACTTCTCTAACACAGCAAAAGCTTAATGAACATTTAATTGCTTTAAAATGTGATTATAGTAAAATTGCTAGCTACTTAGAGTTATGACAATATCTATATATAACTTTAGTCATAAATATTATCTATCACATTTGTGGTATGTTATCAGTAAGAGGGTGATTATTTTTATGTGTTATTAAACAATTTGACATTAGCTTTTGGAAATGATTTTTTTTTTTTAAGATTCCGGATCATCCTTATATCACTTTAGTTCATGGGTTTCATTTCATTATTTCTTTAAGAAAGCTTTCTTTTTATGTACATGTGCCTGTTTGTTTCTATGTGTATCATATACATGCAGGTGCTCGTGCTCTTGGAGGCAAAAGAGGGGGTCAGATCCCCTGAAACTGGAGTGACAGATCGTTGTGAGCCACCAGATATGGGTTTTGGGAACCAAACCCATGGTCTCTACAAGAGCGGTGCATGCTCTTCCCCACCTCTCCAGCCCCTCATTATCTTATTTCTTATAAATTGGAATCCTGGAGTAGACATGGTGAATACAGAGATGTGTGTTCCTCTATTAAAGAGAGATCAGCATCTCAATGAAAAAGGTTCAGTCTCACTAGGAAGCATTCATTGAGTGACTAGTGTGATAAGAGCATATAAAAGAAGTGCTAGATAGAATCCTCGGTAAGGAGATTATTTTTCCAGCATTTGCCTTATCTGTCTAATAAAGATAATAATGCATGACGTAATCAGATTCTCTCAGCCGCCCTTTCTCAGCCCTTCACTTACGTCATTGTCTGTCTCCAGGAGTCTTAGAAGAAACGTAAAGGGTCAGGTCAAATGTAGCCTCGGAAGTTCTTTGTATTTTAAAGATTTCCTATTTTCCTACTCAGAGGACAGCCTTTGTTTGCAATGTCTAAAATTAGGAAGGATGGGCATCCACATTTTAGTGCATTTCCTGGAGGCCCCCAAGGAGGTCCTGGAGGAGCAGAAGCCGTGGGCATCTGCCTTTTCAGGGGCAGACCGTCCTGCTTGCTGTGGGGTTTGTGCTGCAGGGCTGCAGCACCTTGATTTGCTTAGCAGTTCACCCTGTGTCAAGTGCTTCTGTGAATGAATCATACTGCCACCAGGGGGCAATGACAGCTCGTGAATATGTCCTAAACAATTATGAGCAGCGTTTATTCAAAAGAAACCACTCGTGGGCTGGAGTGTGGCTCACGCACCATGTGCAGGATTCTGGGCCCCTTCCCTGGCTCTGCAAAGAAAGGGGGAATCACCCTTTGGGAAAAGCTGCATCTTGATAGCCGTGACCAAGGAAAGATGGCGTACATTTCAGCATAGTATGAATCCTAACCACCAGACCACGAGGGGTGATGCTGTAAATTTTTTTTTTTTTAAAGATTTACTTATTTATTATATTTACAGTGTTCTGTCTACATGTATTCCTGCAAGCCAGAAGAGGGCACCAGATCTCATTACAGATGGTTGTGAGCCACCATGTGGTTGCTGGGAATTGAACTCAGGACCTCTGGAAGAACAGTCCGTACTCTTAACCTCTGAGCCACCTCTCCAGCCCGATGCTGTAAATTTTTAAATGAAACAGGTACCTTGGAGGTGTTAGTGAACACCATAGGCTCTGGAGCTGGTGTGATGGAGCAGGTACCTGGGAGATGTTAGTGAACACCACAGGCTCTGGAGCTGGTGTGATGGAGCAGGTACCTGGGAGATGTTAGTGAACACCACAGGCTCTGGAGCTGGTGTGATGGAACAGCCTATGGTACTGGCTGCCTAGGAAGCTCAGTAAAAGGACTATTGTAGCACAGAAGTTGGAGGTCATCCTGGGAAACACAACAGGACCCGATCTCAAAAAAAAAAAAAAAAGAAAGAAAAGAAAAACTACAATAGCACCCAGGAAAGCCCAGAAAATGTAGCCATGTCAAGAGCCAGACATGGAGACTGAATCTTAGCCTCTTTATCTGTGCAACTTCAAATAAGTGTTTGGCTTCTCTGTGTTTCCATCTCAATATCAACAAAAAGGGTGATAACGAATAGCCAGAGCCCGTAAGGTTGTTGTGTAAGGTGTGAAAGTTGGTCTGTATAAAATGCCCTGAAACTTGCTTGGCAACTGGCAGATCAAGCATACATGTACCCTGTGAGGTAACCTAGCACTGCTCAGTAATCAGTCATTATTGGCTCTTTATTCCAGATGTAATTTTATGTGAAAGCATAAAATATTCCTGCATGGCATGTCTTGGGACCCAGCTGGGCGTCAGTAGTGCTTCTGAGAAGCAGCCTTTAACTCAAGCTCTTGAACAACCCCGTCAGGCTCCCTTGTTTCAGCAGTGATCTCTAATGACCCTGGCAAGAGCCGGTCCGTTTTGTATTAGTTTCCACATTAATCAAGGAGAAGGCTGTCATTTGCCTTCATGGTTCTTTCAATTCCCGACACCACGGTCGTGCCTCACCCCTTTGCCTGTAGCACCAAAGAAAACCCAGAAAATCACCGCAGGAGCTGTTCTCGGCTTTGGTTCCGTCACAGTGCGTCTGGTCAGGGTGGACGCAGTCACAGAACGCCAGGCTAGTGGTTTCTGCAGAGCAGGGGAGGCCGTCTCCCGTTCTGCTCAGGAGCAACATCACCACCCCTCCTTCATCAACACGTCAGAGGTCTTGCTTCCTGGCCCGACCTGCAAGTGTGGGGAAGGGCTCTTCCCTTATGAATGCCTGACACAGACTGTCCCGTGCTCACAGCTCTTTGCTGAAGGAGCACGTGCCCTTATCTTTGTGTTCTTCCCATTCTTTGTAGACTGCCCTAGGCGAATGCAGTCAAGTGTTTTAGATCTGGGAGAGTCGAAACGGCTTCACGCTCCTGTTCTGTTATGTGTGGTGATTAGATTCCCCCAAGTCGGGCAGTAGGAGGTTAAGGGAGCAGGTGGGACCGTGCCGGGCTCTGGAGTTGCGGATGAGTGCCTGTTGCACTGACTTCAGTTCACTAGTGTAACCCTGTCTGGACCGTCTTTATTCTCCAGATCCTTGTGCAGGCCTCAGAATGACTCTCGCCTTATTTCCAGGTGGAGTGGGCATGAACTTGACGGCAGCAGATACCGTTATTTTTGTTGACAGTGACTTTAATCCTCAGAATGACTTGCAGGCGGCTGCCAGAGCTCACCGAATTGGCCAGAACAAGTGAGTGAGTTCCGCGTCGGTGATTTTACACTTCCTTGGTGTGCTCGACACTCCTGGGTCGGGAAGGAAGGAGGAACCTAGGCCCGGTGACAGCACCAAACAGGAATTGAGAGACCCCAGAATGAGCCCAGCTTTGCTGCCGGGCTCCTGCAGTGGCATTGGCTGGCGGCACCATTGTCCAGACTCATGTTCTTGAACCCAAAGCCAAATTATAAAAGGATTAGAAGGAATCTTTAGAAGCCATTTAATTCAGTGAGCTAAGACCCACCTCACTAAACAAACAAACAAAAAATGGCCAAGGCCGACACGAAACGAACTCAGTGGTGTTTTTGTAGATTTGTCTCAGATTGCTTTGTTTGGGTATTTTTATCTTACTGGTCTTTGGCTTGTGTATTATGTTCCCTGTGTTGTTTTTTTGTGTGTTTTATTTGTGTGTGTGTGTATGTTTCTTGTGTTTGTTCTGTTTGTTTGTTTTTTTTTTTTCCTGTTTGTTTTATTAAGAGAGAAAGAAGACCTGGAGTTGGAGGGGTGGGGAGAACCTAAGAGAAGATTGGAGGAGAAACAGTATCAGAATATATTGTATGAGTCGCCCCTGCCCCTAACAAATGGCCACTTGATGTTATGGAAATTTGCCAGAAGTTCTGTGCCTGCCTTGGGCCTGAGGATGACATGTGCCTCTGTGGTTTTCCTTGGCCACAGATGACACATCACAGTTCAGGTCACCTCTCCACAATTTGGAAAGTGCAGAGATAACTGAAGGCCGGATCACTCTTGCTAGTCCTGGGGCTTCCTTGCAGGTGTACTTACCTAGTGTGGCCTTTCCTGGCGTCACCCACTCATCACACACTGCTGTCATTTGTCTTGTGCACAGGTCTGTTAAAGTCATTCGTTTGATCGGCCGAGACACTGTGGAAGAAATCGTGTACAGGAAGGCAGCCTCCAAACTGCAGCTGACCAACATGGTCATGGAAGGCGGCCATTTCACCCTAGGGGCTCAGAGACCATCCGCCGAGGCCGACTTCCAGGTGAGAATCTGATCTTACCCATAGGCTCGTCACGATTTGTCACTGCCTTGGTGACCGCTCTGTGCAGGGAACTGCAGGAGTCACAGATAGACTCGGTAGATACAGGGTAAAGGAGACAAGTGCTGAGCTGTCTGTCTTGGATTTAAATCTGAGCCTCATCACTCCATAACCTCAGGCATCTTTCTTTGCTTAAAACGAAGGTTCCATTAGTTATGTCTGAGGGTGCTGAGAAAATTAGAGAGTTAAAAACAAAGGTAATTATAGCAGTGGGTTCTGTACCTCCATCTTCGTTTCTTTTCTTCTTGCTTTGACAAAACACCAGACAAAATCAGCTTGAGAAAGGGTTTATGTTAGCTCACAGTTCAAACCCAGCATGGCCGGGAAGTCACATCCACCGGAGCTTGAAGCAGCTGGGACATCATAGCCACAATAAAAAGGCAGGGATCCGTGAATGTTCGACACAGCTCACTCCCTCCTTTTTATACAGTCCAGGGTCCACACTCAGGAAGTGGCGCCCCCACCCCCAGTGCAGGTCTTCCCACCTCAATTAACCTAATCAGCATGAGCTCTTCCTGTGTGCCTGGAGGCCTGTGTCCTGATGCTCTCCTCCAGTGCGGGCGAAGCCTTATCGCAAATACTTGGCTTTCTTTGGGTTTTGGTACCAAATGCAAAGCCAGTTGCATCCATTATATATAGCAATGTTAAATAAATATAAACATACCCAGATGTTGGTGCTTCAACCAGCTATGTAAGGAGTTTGCACACTATTGTAGCATACCTTAAAGGTTTCCGAGTTATGAAGATGATCTAGAGAGAAATGGTCCAGTCCAAAAGGGCAAGATGCAAATGAACCTGAGCTATTGTTTGAGCATATGCAGATTTGGGAGCTGCAGGTGAGCACCAGGAAATGCTGACTGAGCCTTCTGTGCTTCCAATCGGCACAGTGAGTGGATGAGAGGCTCAGGGAGAGGTGAAGAGAAGCAGCAGAAGTCTCTGATGAGTTCCGGTCCTTGCCACGGTAGTGTCCATGGAACACTGTGGTAGGAAAGCAGATTGCCAGAGGAGTCAGCCAAGGATGAGATCAAGGGGTTTAGCAGTGAGAGAGTTGGGAAAACAACTGAGTCTGACTTCTCTTGCGGTTCCTGGAAAAGCCTGAGTGACGATGAGTTTGTGAGAAGTGCTACAGGAAATGCTTGCAATTACCGTTACTCTTACAGGAAATGCTTGCAATTACCGTTACTCTTACAGGAAATGCTTGCAATTACCGTTACTCTTACAGGAAATGCTTGAAATTACTGTTACTCTTACAAAAAAAAAATGGGACGCTTATCCATATTGTATTGTTACTGAGATTGTCAGAGTCAATAACTCCAATAATCCTTTATCACCATCTGCTTACCCATCATCCAGCTGTTAAAAGCCTACTTGGTGTCATCTGTGATGGACAGCAAGTGCTGGCTGTCCATCGGAGAGGGAACGTCTTAGCCATTAGCAAGTCACCCACATCCCCATGGTTTGTTTTTTGTTTTTGTTTTTTTTATCAGAACTAACTGGATTTTTGCTCTCTCCATTCAAGTTGAGTGAGATACTTAAATTCGGCTTGGATAAACTGCTGTCCTCTGAGGGGAGCACCGTGGATGAAGTGGACCTGGAGTCTATCCTGGGAGAAACCAGAGATGGCCAGTGGGTCTCTGATGCTTTGCCTGCAGCAGCAGCAGCAGCAGGAGGAAGCGGAGAACAGGAGGAAGGAAGTGAGTTGTGAACCAGATCTTACTTACAGTCTGGGATCCGTTTTGAGTTGACTTTTTTTGTGCAGGATGAGAGATGTGGATCTCATTTTATTCTGTCACACGTGGAAATCTGGTTTTCTCAGCACTCTTTGTTAAAGAGTCTGGTTTTTTGTTTGTTTGTTTTGTTTTTCTCTCCAAAGTGTGTTTTTGACCTTTGTCAGAATGAGGTACCTGTAACTGTATGGGTTTCTTTCTGGGACCCCTTTTGTATTCTGTGGGTCCATGCATGTGCCATGCTGTTTTTATAACTGTGGCTCTGCAGTATGATTTGATTTGGGTGTTTTGACACCTTTAACATTCTTTCTGCCATTAGCTGTTTGGGGTCTGTATGCTTCCATATAACTGAGAAATGTCATTGGAATTTTGATGGGGATTGCGGTGAGCATGTCGATCGCTAATGTAGCCGTTTTTACAATATTAATTCCACCAATCCATGAGCATAAGAGACCTCCATCTTCTAGAGTTTCTTGAACTTCATTCTTTAATGTCTATACGTTTTCATTGTAGAAGTTTTTCAACTCCTTTGTTGGATTTGTCTTCCTGGTTTCCATGGAGTTGTGTACTTTATTTTTCTAGCTGTTGAGTTCTAGTTTTCTCAGACTGTACTGTGATCTGATAAGATAGAAGACATTTTTATTCTTTTACATTTGGGAAGATGTGACTTGTGAGCCGGGTGGTGCATGTCTTTAATCCCAGCACTTGGGAGGTAGAGGCAGGTGGATTTCCATGAGTTAGAGGTCAGCCTGGGCTACATAGCAAGACCTTGTCTCAAAAAACAAACAAACAAATAAACAAGCAGGCAGATTTGATTTGTGGCCTGGGATGTATATATTTTAATGGTTGCCCTGTGGGCTGCTGAGACAGATGTGTGTCCTGTTCCCGTAGGGTGGAGTATTCCGCTTGTTCTGTGGAATAGTTCAACTCGGAGGTGTCTGTTGTTTTTTTTTTTTTAGTTATGAAGTCTCCACTGTTGTTGTATGAGGTCCTATCTGACCTTTTATGTCTGATTGTGTTTGTCTTACTAAATTGGGAGCCCCAGTGTTGGTGCCTATATTTAAATTGTTTTATCTTTTTGGTGAGCTGTTCTCTTTAGTGATACACAGTGGTTTGAAGTCTCCTTTAATCAGCTATGAAAATGCCCATGCCAGCTTGCTGTAGGTTCTTTTTCCTGACAGATGTCTTCCATCCTTGGACTCTCAGACTGTGGGTGTCTACCGGCCTGGTGTATTTCTTAGAGACAATGGATAACTTTTTAATTTTAATTTGATTTGCCAGCTAGCCAGTCTGTGACTCATTCTGGAGTTGAGCTCATTTGTGGTTAAGGTTGCTAATGAGATGATGACTATTCCTGTAACTTCGTTGGCTCTTTGATTGTCATTTGTTCATTATTGTCTGCTGTTAGTATTGGGAGTTTATTGTTTACTACGGTGGAGGTGGGGGATTCCTTCCTAGCTCTCCTTTATTCAGCCTTTGTTCTTCCATTCTTGTGCTTTTATGACTGGGCCCCTCTTCCTTCCTCCTCTGTGTATAGTATTCTTGTATCTTCTGCAGTGCCGGATTAGTGGTCATGAACTGCCTTAGTTTGTTCTTGATTTAAAGTGTCCTCTGTTCCCCTTTCCCTGTGCTGTGTGTGTGTGTGTGTGTGTGTGTGTGTGTGTGTGTGTGTGTGTGTGTGTACATGTCTGTGTGGTGTTATGTGGATGTGTGGATGTGTGGATGCATGTGTGGATGTTAGAAGAAGCATTAAGTGTCTTCCTGTTTCACCTTCATCCTTATTCCTTCAAGGTAGGGTCTCTCTCTGAACTCAGAGATCAATTTTTTGTCTAGGCTGGCAACCAGCAAGGCCCAGCAATTCTCTTCTCTCTGTCCCCAACAGTGCCAGGGTTCCAGCTAGACAGGGGACCATACTAAGCTTGTTTGTAAGTTCTGAGATCCCAACTCAGATCCCCATGCTTGGATGTAGTGTTTCTTCTTTAAGATCTAATTATTTTTATTTCATGTGCTTGGATATCTGTACTACATGCTTGTGGAGGCTAGAAAAGGGCATTGGGTCCCCTGGAGCTGGGGTTACAGGTGGTTGTGAACTGTCCCGTGGTTGCTGGGGATCAAACCTGGGTCTGCTGGAAGAACAGCAACTGCTTTTAACCCCTGAGCCATCTCTCCAGCCCCCTCACCCCATGTCGTGTTATTGACCTTGTCTGCCATCTTTGATATTCTTTCTGCTTGGTTGAGTCTTTTGGTTCTGCTATGTTTTTATTTGATACATTGAAGTTTTCATTTTCCACATTTCTATTTGTTTTCTGTTTTCTTTTTCAAAATCTCTTTCCTCAAAAAAAATTTTTTTGATCCATATTGCTATGTTTCTCATCCATTTTGAGACTTTCCCTCTGTGTTGCTGACTTCTGGGTCTGATTCATCTATTTGTTCGTAGCCTCTTTCAGGTCACTGACCATTTTTACCACAAAACCTTCACAGTCTTCATCTGAGTGTGGTGGTAAGAGATTGCCTTGCTTCTTCGTGTTTCTTGCTCTGTGTTCAGACTTCTCGGGCCAGACAGCAGTAGATAACGAATAGGTAGCTTCAGCATTTGATCTGCCAGCTAGCCTCAGAGTGTCAGACCCCAGGGTCATCTCCGTTGATGAGATCTGTCCTGGGCCACCAAGGGCAGGGCTGTCTCTTCCTGTCTCTTCGCAGGTGGAACCCGCTGTCTGTCACCGACTTCCTGCGGTCAGTTCTGGTCCTGCTGCTTGCCACAGCTGCCTCCCAGGGCCTTCCCTCCCCTGGGCTGTGGCAGGCCACATCGAAACTCCTTGATCTCAGACCCCTGGATTAGTTCCTTTTTCCTCAGTAGAGGCTCAAGATGGCATCTGGCTCCGCCTTTCAAGTCATCCAGTGTGACATAATGGACTTTCTCTCTGAGGCTGCCCTGGGGGCTGGAGGAATTAGGCTGGCCAAAGCCTGCAGTTGGATTTGAGGCTGTGAGGACTGTGGGCTTGTCCCGAAGGTCCGCTGGCTGACCTTCCTGAAGAGGTTTCTGCCCTCTCCCAGTCCCCTCGCTCCCTCACCTGCCGGGACCTGCCCCACTGAGGCTCTGCTGGCTTTGCCTTCTTCTCTCTGCTCCTTCCTGATGGGCTTTCGCTTCATGGATTTCCAGAGCTCCTCCTCTGTCTGTCTTTGGGATGAAGTCTTCCCCTCCCTGTGACTCGTCACACAGAGGTAGCCTCTAGTCGGCCGTCTTACCCCAGAGTGAACGGCTTACCTTTGAGGGTTTTTTTTTTTTTTTTTTAAGATTTGTTTATTTTTATTTTATGTGTGTGAGTGTCTTGCCTGCATGCATGTCTGGGCACCACATGCATCTAGTGCCTGAGGAGGTCACAAGATGCCCTGGACCTGGCGTTATGGACGGTTGGTAGCTGCCCTGTGGATGTTGGGAACTGAAGCAGGTCCTCTGCAGGTCCACATAAGCAGTTCTTATGTGCCGAGCCATTGCCCAGCCCTGAGTGGTTACCTTCTCAATCCAACCTGCGCTGATACACAGTGCAGCCTGTGCATTTGCTGTGTGGGCATGGTTTTCTCCCCACCCCACCCCCCAATTTGGTCAGTGTTCTGAATTTTTGAATGCGAAATGTTTGTTTGTTTGTGGTCTTTTGTGTCACCATGGAAGCTAAGGATCATTGGCTTTGAACTTCTGACCCTCCACATCCACCGCCAGTGCTGGGATTATAGACATGTGCCACCATGCTGGCTTGTGGGCACTAGGCATTGGATGCAGGGCTTTGTGCATGCTGGGCAAGTACTCCACCAACTGAGCTGTACATCCTTAGCTCACTGGAGTGGTTTTGTGTAAAGAGTGCTCCCTGGTGTCTCGTGGCTGTTGTCAATGACTGTTTTCCTGTACCAGCAGCGACAGGAAGTCGGGGTTTCTAGCTCACCTGCCTTCTGCCTGAGAACTGGGCCCTTATAAAACGGTGCATCCTGTTTTGGGTGGCAGGTAGTCTGGGCCCGACATCAGCTTTTGCGTCCCCTTTTGTTTATCCGGAAGCTGATTTCGCATCACTTCCTTTCTCTTTCCCTTTGCTGCTGTAACATGGTGAGAAGGGAAAAGTTACCCCCATCCCCGACACAAACACACAGAGCGTGCTGTCTTCCAAATGTCTGGCTAGCCTGCTTTCTAGTCCTTTCCCTTCCTTAGTAGTCCCTGCTCTGGTGCCTGGGTCTCAGCCCGTCCTCACTACCCCTGCCAGATACTGCTGGAGTCCTGCTGCTTGCTTGCCTGTTGGTGTCTGGCACGCCAGTAGTGTGGCGCTGGAGCTGACACCCCGCTGCTTGGATGCCCGCTGCTTGGATGCCCTTCTCTGTTCACTCGCAGCTGGGAGTTTATAGTTTGACTCTTCATTTCGTAGCAGGCATGGACTGCTGAGATGTTTATGGGATAGGTGGAGAAACTGGAATTGGGGCAGCCGGTCACTTCAGGTGACACTGCTCTTTGACACTTGTCATGTTTAAATTCCACACGATAGCATCCCATTCATATTCTTCAAGATGCTTTCTGTTCTCCGTTTTAATTGCATTCTGCTGTCACTTCAAGGGCGTGATATTATCCCTGCTTCTTCTCCGAGAACATTTGTTATCCATTTAGAACATATATTACAGGGAGGACGTTTGTTACAGTTTTTAAAAGATTCCCTGCTTTTTCTTCCAGTTGCTTTTCTTTCTCCTCTTTTTTATTTATTTATTTTTTAAATTTTGTTTTGGAATCTTTTGTTCTTATTGGTAGTCTTCTAGAAATGCCTGGTGTCCTGAGGCTAACAGGCAGCTCTGCTGTGAGCGGCTAGGTGCTCCTGGGGCCTCACTCCAGCGTTGTGCTTGGTGAGCCAGATTTCACCCTGAGGGAGCCTTCCTACATACTCGTGTTTGAAATCTTTAATTGGCCAGTGGCAGAGACAAATTCTCCAGTATCGTCCATGGAAAGAGTGAGGGGTTGAAATAAACTCGCTGGTATAAGCTGAAAAGAAGGGTGTGTCAGAGGTTGTGTGTTTGCAGCGTTTCCGGTGTGTGGATACTCTCTTAGGCCCTGCCTGGGATACACTGCTCTTGAGAAACCTAAGCTTCTGTTGAGAGGGTCTGTTCTCATGGTGAACTCGGCCGAGCAGCTGTGCCCCGCTTCTGTGGCTCCTGTTTATCTGTTTCCACCAGCCGCTCCACGTTCTCCGGAGAGGGCGGAACTTCCCCACTTCCCCGGAACTTCCCCCACTTACCCTTGCCTCATATATCTTCCTTAAAATCCCGTTAGTGTCATTGAGAGGTTTCAGGTGGTGGTGCGGGGGGTGGATGCATGTGGCCATATTTTTAAGTTATATTTGATTACCTTAAATACCAAAGCTTACATCCAATTCTCCACTCACTCAGATTAATTTCAACTTATTTTTTTCAACATTTGCCAGAACAAAATAAAATTGCAGTGTTTTCAGAAAGATCATTGCACTTCTAAGTCAATCTGACTGCTAAAAAATTATGTATTTTTAGACAGGCCAACTGCCAGGAAAAAAAAGAAAAAATTCCCCCGTAGGATTAACGTTTGGAAACTTGTCTTTGATGAATGGGTCTAGGCTCCCTGTGCGGCAGCTGACTGAACTGCCGGGTATATGTGAGGGTCTAGGGCCATAGTTCTCAACCTTCCTAACGCTGCGACCCTTTAATACAGTTCCTCATGGTGTGGTGACCCTCAACCATAAAATTATTTTTGTTGCTACTTCCTAACTGATTTTGCTGCTGTTGTGAATTGTAATGTAAGTATCTGATACACAGGATATTTGATATGCAACACCTTGGGGAAGGGTCGCCACCCGCAGGTGGAGAACCACAGGTCTAGGGTGTGGTTTCAGCCTCCCCTTGGCCGCTGAGTGAGGGAGCACGATTTGAAATAGCATCCGTGGATAGGAAAGACTGGTTGTTAGCACAGCTCCCGTGAAAACCCCACACGCGACGGGTTGATCTTGAAAGCCAGGGCTTTTGAAAGGCCCCTTTATGCTAGAAGTTAGAATTTCATGGTGTATGTAGCTACATCTGTCCATGGTGTTTTGACACTTCTCAGATCTCTATTTTCTTTTCCACTTGTTGATAGAGCATCTCATTGAAAGCCCCCTGCTGATTTAATTAGCAAATGCCAATTAGAATTACAGCTGGTTCGAGTTTGGTACAAGTGTGAAGCAATTGATCTCCCGGGAGTGAAAATGTTTTGCTTTCATACTCTCCAGAGAAAACACACTTGCAGCTGACTTCACAATGCTCTGGAAACACATTACTTGGTAACGTGTGCTCTTAGGCACACTTCAGTTTCTGGTCATTCTCATCTGTTTGTGGGTGCTGATCACAGATGCTTCTCACTTGATTCCTGATCTGGGCTGTTCACCCAGCCTCACTGAGCCTCTGTCTTTATCTGTCAGTGGCCTTATAAATGTGTGCTTTCCAGTTCCCAGCACCCATGTTGGGTAACTGACAACTGTGTGTAGCTTCAGCTAGCTCTGGGGGGTTTGACACCCTCTTCTGGCACCCGCGGGTGCTGTACTCATGTGTACAAACCCACACCCAGACACACACATGGATACACATAGTTCAAAATAAAATCCTCAAAAACAAAACAAAGTGATCATACAGCATGAGTGCTGTTCAAGAATGTTTTCTGTACTTTTCTGTGTACAGCCAGTCATGATTGAAGAAAGCACTCTGGCCTCAGAATCAGAATCCTCCTTCCTCATTCAGCCGTGGGAACCGAGGACTCCTCCATCCCTGTGCAAGCTCAGTCAACCAGGGAGCAGGGGAGAGCCGGGAAGGTGCAGCGTGGGAGCTGCAGCACTGTGAACGCAGGGATCGTTTCTGTGACGCTTCATTTTCTCAAACGATGTGCCATGTGTTTCTTTAATATAGGAAAGCGGGGAGCGGGCTGAATATTAAAATGTGCTTGACATTAAAAAGTGGGATTTATTGCGGAGTCTTCAAGTCAGTGAGATTCGTGCTGAGGAGCAGAATGGGATACATGCTTAGCTGAAGACTCAGCAGGGTGAAGGGATTCTCCAGTCATGGGTCATCAAGGATGGATCACCCGGGTTATGGACCATGTTCTGTCCTATGAAAAGAGGACGCACAGGACTCCTATGCAGAACCAAAGGTGTTCCTGACAGGAATGAAGCATTGTGGTAGTAGGCTTGGCTTGGCTCATCTTTAGAATATGGGCCATTTCCTTGTTCACCTTCGTAGCTGCTTTGAATGGCATGAATTCGTCTTCCTGTGTCTGACATTCCTTTCTTTGGTTGTGTGTTCTTAGAAGACCATATGTACTTATTTGAAGGTAAAGATTATTCTAAAGAGCCCAGCAAGGAAGACAGAAAGTCATTTGAACAGCTGGTGAATCTTCAGAAAACTCTTCTAGAGAAACCGAGTCACGGGGGCCGCTCCCTCCGAAATAAAGGCAGCGTAAGTGACATTGCATTTCTATAGAACCATAAACTCTTCCAAACTGTTACCCTAAGAAAACAGAGCGATGCTGGGTCACTTTGTTCTCTTAGGATGGGCTGTTAAGAAACAAGTATGTGTTGACTGAATATAACAAGTGAACTGAACTTTATGTAAAAACTGTGAAATGTTCTAAAAGTATTGGTCAGGCTGGAGAGGGCTGGAGACATGGCTCCCTGGTTAGGAGCCATTACTGTTCTCAAGAGGACCCAGATTCCCAGCACCTGCATAGCAGCTCACATTCTTGTGCAACTCCAGTTCTGGGGGAGCAACACTCTTCTGAGCTCCTGCACACACGGTGCATGTACATATATGCAAGTAAAGCACTCATACACATAAAATATAAGATAAATAAATCTTTAAAAGACATCAAGGGACTGGCAGGATGGTTCAGTAGAGAGAGCCGTTGCTGTGCAAGCCTGGCAGAGTTGGATTCCCAGAACCCATTAGAGGGGAGAACTGACCTCCACACTTATGCCATGGCATTCTCTCTCTCACACACAAATAATAAATAAAACAAAAACTTATTTCAAAAAAAAGCATTAAGAAATCGAGTAGAGTGGTACATGCCTGTAATCCCAGTACTTGGGAACTGGAGGCAGGAGGTTCAGTAGTTCAAGACCAGGCTAGCTCCATACCAGTTTCAAGGCTAGCCTGGGCTACATGAGACCCTGTCTCCAAACATACATTAAGAAGGTGAGTATATTACATGACTTCATGTGAGTAAAAGCATCTCTCGGTCCTCTAAGCCACCCCTGTAGGGATCACGTTGTTACGAGAAAATACCATGTCTGCTGTTGGTATTCATCATAATTAAGAGGATGGCAGTCATAATGACGCAGGATGTTCCAGTGCCTGGCATTTCATATATGTTCTCCAGAGCTGTCGTTAAGTTCTCAGGCTGCTGAAACTGACCTGTATGATTCAGAAGGAATCATACGATGCATTTGTAGAAAGAGTTGCAGTAAAATTGTTTAAACTAAAAATGGCTTCCCACGAGCTATGACTTCAATCAAGAAAAAAAGGTTATCTGGAAGTACCTTGTTCCTCATGAAGTGATTGTGAATGCCTCTGCCGGCCTCGGCAGTACATTGGCTGAGTCTAGTGGCCAGGGCCAGGGTGCCTATGAGGCGTCATGTGAACCAGTAAATTACGGTGACTTACCGTCAGTGCCCAGCCCACAGGCAGTGTGGAGATGTGGTGTTTCCCTTGCTTCTGCAGAGGGCTTTAGGTGAAGCTTGTGGAGGAGCAGGCAGGCCCTGGCCTTCCTGACTGTGGGTCTTCATCTCCCTAAGGTTCTAATCCCAGGCCTGGCAGAAGGGCCCATCAAAAGGAAGAAGATTCTGAGCCCGGAAGAGCTGGAGGACAGACAGAAGAAAAGACAGGAGGCAGCAGCCAAGAGAAAGAGACTAATGGAGGAGAGGAAGAAGGCAAAGGAGGAGGCTGAACACAGGAAGAAGTGCGTCTGCCTTATACCAGGCCGGGGGCGTGGGGTCCCTGTTGCTAAGGTCTTGGGTTGTGAGTCCACAGCTGACATGGCTTTAAAGCCAGAAACCCGTGATCACTCTGGCAGTTCTTCCTGGAGTCAGAGTGTATTTTGAAAGATTAAATTTTTTACATTTAGTCCTCAGTGCCAAGGTAAAGATGCATTCTGTTAAACAAGAATTTACTATTTATTTGTTTATTGTGTGTGTGTGTGTGTGTGTGTGTGTGTGTGCATGAGCATGGCACACACACATACACACACACACACACACACACACACACACACACACACACACACACACGGGGAGGTCAGAGGACAACTTGCCGGAGTGTCTTCTCTCCCTTCACCCTGTGGGTTCCTGGGATTGAACTTCTCTCCCTTCACCCTGTGGGTTCCTGGGATTGTTCTGAGGCAAAGCACCCTTACCTGCTGCACCGTCTTACTGGCCCTGAAACAGGAGTTTTAGAAGATTTTATTGTAGCTGTATGATGAGGAGTCATTTATTTGAACAGTCCCTTTCAGGTGTGTTCTTAGACAGACATTTGGTGCCTTCTTGTTGTGAGTGTAGTCGGGAGGCAGTTAGGCCAGTCAGAAACTTGGTTATTTACGCTTAAGTAGAAAACTTCGGTAGGGGGAGGTGCTGTTCACAGTTTCACTTGTCACTGATGGCCCAGGGGATCATTAATGGCCTCCCTCTCTGGTCTGGTGAAGGATGGCCTGGTGGGAATCCAACAGCTACCAGTCCTGCTGCCTGCCCTCGGAGGACAGCGAGCTCGAGGACCTTGAGGATGGAGAAGATGAGACTTCTGGCGAGCTAGATGCTGAAGACCTAGACTCAACCTCCATCAAGTATGTTAGCGGTGACGTCACCCACCCACAGGCCGGCGCAGAGGATGCTGTCATTGTGCACTGTGTAGGTACGAAAAGTGGGCTGGGGTCCTGGGGATGTCTTGTCTCTATGATGCCAAGAAGTTGGAAGGATAAGGTGAAATGGGACCTAAGAGTGATGATCCCAGAGCAGCGTCCATTTGGTCAATGGGCATGGCTCTTAGCCGTGAGACCTGACGCTGTCCTTTAGTGGGTTGAATTATCCAACCTCCTTGGGCCGAAACTTCCTTACTCATATGGGCTGTCGGTATCAGCTTTATGCTCTGCACAGCATGTTTAAGAGGGTGAAGTGAGGTGACATTTGGAAATTAAGTACATCCCGTGAGGAGAAACAAAACTCCAAGTGTGCTCTTCCTTGAGACCGTCACACTTTTACTTCCTTGACCTGGAGTCCTCTTTCTCCAACAACCACGCTGAGCATTGTGCAGATGTCTGCTTCTCAGAGTGTTCTTCCCTGGCCCCTGGGCAAAGCAGACGCCATCATTATTTTCTATCTTATTCTATCCTGTTCTCCTTTGTTGAGCATTTTGTCACCTGACATGATAACATATATTTGTTTATTTGACTACCTCATTGCATTAGAAAATTAGCATTTCATGGAGCAGAGACTTTTGTTTTTGTTGTTCACTGGTATAAGCCTGGTGCTCAGAACGGTGCTTGACATGTAAGATATATGAGCCAATGTGTGTAGAATAAATGAGTGTAAATACCAGGTTTAACCAGCGGTGCTAGTTCCAGCTTGAACTGAGCCCTGCTTTTCCTCCTCCTTCCTGTGTATGGAGTGTGCACTGTGACCTTCCCAGCGTCCACTCCGTTATGTCCGTCTACTCTGTATTCTTCACCCTGCGTCTTACCTCCAGCCGTTACAGAGGCACCAGA
>CABHPP010132835.1:0-33729 GCA_902168425.1 Peromyscus attwateri | reverse complement strand
CACTGACTCACTTGTTACAGCAGCTTCTCACTGACTCACTTGTTACAGCAGCTTCTCACTGACTCACTTGTTACAGCAGCTTCTCACTGACTCATTTGTTACAGCAGCTTCTCACTATGCAGCTGGGGATCCTCAGACATTATCAACCTGTGCTTAATCCACCAGCAAGTACACAATATACACATATGCACAAATATGCACGCCTGTGTTTCCATATGTGAATGTATGTGTCAATATCTACATACATGTAAATATTCTTCCATGGTAACAAATAGTGAAAACCAATATGTTTTCATCTTGTGGTTTTTTTTTTCTCACTAATACCATCCTTCAGACTATGCTGACTTTCAAATAACACACATACATATGGAAAGATAAGGAGAAGATAAAGGAAAAAAATAGAAGAAAGCATAAGAAAAAGAGTCCTGACCTTCAAATTATCAGGACAAGAATATTGACTGCTGGGGGATGTCTTTATGCACACTGTGAATATATGTTGTTCCCATTGGTTAATAAATAAGTTGTTTTGGCCTATGGCAAGGCAGCTTAGAGGCAGGTGGGACATCCAAGGAGAGAAACAGGAAAGAGAAAGGAGGAGTCTGAGGAGACACCAGCCTGCTGCCCAAGGAGCAACATGCCAGCAGACCGGTAAAGACACGGAACACGTGGCAAAACATAGATTAATAGAAATGGGCTAATTGAAGATATAAGAGCTAGCTATCAAGAGGCTTGCCATAGGCCATACAGTTTGCAAATAATATTAAGTCTCTGAGTGATTTTTTATAAACAGCTGAAGGACTGTGGGGCTGGTCAGGACCAGAGACAACTTTTGACTACAATTGACAATTTAATTTTTAAAATGGTGTGTTCCAAATTATACATGTGGGATTTGGAGTATGTGTGTACATATACATGTTTGCTTGTAAATGTATGCGTGTGTGTGTGTGTGTGTGTGTGTGTGTGTGTGTGCATGTGTTTATGTCTATTTTTTCTCATCTTCAGAATCCCCTAGTTTAGGTGTGTTTATAGTTTAGATGGGTCGTTGAAGAAAACAAAACAGCATTTGTAATGTTGAGAAAGGTTGTGGGAAATGTCACTAAATCAGGCAAGGCAAAGGTCTTCTGAAATTGAACAAGTGAATACAGTGTGTTGCTTAATCAGCTCATGAGAGCTCTTTACACAAGAAGTAGCTACTTTAATTAATGGCTGGAATTCATTTGCTTCAATGTTTTCAAAAGCATGGATATTGAGTAAATTTAAATTTAACAGTTAACTTCCTTTGCATATTAATTTAAGAAAGTCTTCTTTTACAGAGCAAACAAAAGAAAATTCTATTTGCCCCTACCAAGGAAAATAAAATTTATATAGGTGAAAAGAACTAATAAGATTATGTATTAGAAGGGATGGAGAAGGCAAATAGTAAATACATATTCTGTACAAGTACTAAATTCTGTCTGTAAATCCCACTATTCATCACAGCTTCCTCAAAAGCCCATGCCAATGATGTTATCTTCACTCTTGGAATTTAAAAAAAAAAAAAAAAAAAAAAGGCAGGGCATGGGAGACCTGAAGAAGGAAACACAACAGCTTGGATAACTTGTCCCAGTGTCGTCCAGTAGTTAGGCTGGATCATGAATGTGTGCATTTCCAGTAATCCTCCTTGTATCAGAGAACGCTTCTGAGCTAGAAGGTAAATGCAGACTCCACACATTTCTCAGTTTATGCTATCCATATTCCTTCTTTCATCTTTGCAAATTGTATGAGGTACCTACAAATACACCTTAGAAAATATAAGACACTATAACTGCGTTGCTGACGATGAAGATTGGTAGTCTTGTTTCTCTTAATTAAAGGTACATTTCTTCAATATGAAATCCAACACTACATACCCAACCCAGCAAGTGGGGAGAATAATGTAATATATATATATGATGAAAAAAGTAGTCTATATATTTCTTTTAATTCCATATTGATCATAGTCTTTATTAATGTGTTAAAAATCCATCTTTAACCCAATAACATTTTACACACCTATTATGCACAAAGCATCATAATCTAGATTAGAGCATACTTCAGTTACTCCAAGTATCACAGCCAAACTACTAAATTCAGCTCCTAAATACTGTGTTTGCTACCTCCCTTTTATCTGCCTATTTGATAGATATTCCACATGTGAAAAACAAAAGCTACTTAAGAGCATTAAACAATGAAAAGATTTTTCAATATTTTTTCTATCAAAACACAGTGCCAGGCAGCCCAGCGCCCTCTGAGCCTTCTTCAGATGTCAGCCATCATCTCTGTACGTCAGCCCTCTCCTCAGTGTGTGCTTATATTATCTCAGAGAATTGCCAAGAACTGCCCCCATATAATGTCCCGTGTATAATATAAGGAAATTAAACGTTGTTCCTGTCTTCCCCTCTGTGACCCCACTCTACCATTCCTACAAACAGAATTACAAACACCAATACAGCAGAGACTCAATGTTTCAACACCTCAGGTTCTCATTAAAGAGAGCCAATCCAAGTATACTTCTGATCTTTGTGCAGACGTCTGACTGTTCCAAACTCAGAATGAAGCACCAAATAACACAGGTGAAGGCTGGAGTGGAAGAGTGACGTCACACTTTGCTTCTTGCTCACCAGTACAGAGGGTAGGCTCCTCACGAAATGTCACATGTCGATCTCTGTGCCTTAGTGACACTGACCTTCACAAATGCCACGTTCTTGTACTTCACATATGTCTATCCTTCTTTTTACAACTCCTTTTTCTTTATTCTGGCCCCTTAGTTTTATTTATCCTTCAGTCTCCAATTTATAGATGACCCTTCCTCTGAGCCCTTAAATACAGCTTAGGTAGCTCTGTTGCCCACAGCACCTGTCCTTCCCCTGTAACATCATTGCTGTGCTCCCACACAGCTCATTGCTGACCTGCCGTTATGCACAACAGTAAGGTCAGTGGAGCAAGCAGTGCATCTATCTTCTTTCCTATTGGACCTTTGGTGCCTCATTATTCCTGCACGTACATAGGGATCGGCAAATATTTGTGACTTGAATGATTTAATCAACCAATACTTCTTTATCATATCATAATTTATGCACTTTTGCTTATTAGATGATTAATTGCATCAAAATTAACCTTAAAGGACAAAAAATAACTAAGTCTCTATGCAGACCACCCTGGAATCGTAAAGGAAAACATTCAACCCTTTTTCTTTCAAGTAACCTTCTAAACCCTGGACATTGTAGTCTCTCTATATTTATTCCTTTTTTCTTTACAAAGAATTTTAAATTTTTATTTGAGCTGAGATGAGTGGCATGGGAATTATTAATTTCCTCTCCTTCCTGCTTCTTATTGATGGTTTAACCTAAAAACACAACAACAACAGCAACAACAACAAAAACTCTATTTCCTCTTGGCAAATGAGCAAGTGTACAAGGGCAAAAATGAATTGGTAAAGTAATTTCTCACTCAGGCATAGGCCTTGGGCAAGTGTTTTCCTCAAAGGCAAAGTTACTCTTATTGATCAACTTAGAAA
Organism: Peromyscus attwateri; assembly: GCA_902168425.1. Classification (NCBI taxonomy): domain Eukaryota; kingdom Metazoa; phylum Chordata; class Mammalia; order Rodentia; family Cricetidae; genus Peromyscus; species Peromyscus attwateri. Next base: position 30,194 of record CABHPP010132835.1, on the reverse strand, counting down.
TCTCTGCAAGATCAAAATATCTCTGAGTCCTGGGTGATATCAAAAGAATCTCAAGTGATATTTCATAGAAAACTATTTTATTCATAATTAGCAAATATATTGGGGAGTAGGTTCTCAATGCTCACTGTTACTTCACAGTGGACAACTCAGCAAGTGCTCTGGATTTTCTGGCTTCCTGAGTGATAACTTGAATGTCTTGAAGCCAAAGTGGGAAGTCAGCCAGTGACAGTAGATATACAGCTACTAATAGGCAAAGATTAAATATCGAAAACCTAAGGAGTGGGGAATAGAGAGGAAAGAGTTAAAATAGATTACCTGAGAGATAGGCAATGGAAGAGAGACAAAAAGGAGAGCTTTCTAGTAATGTGAAGAGGGGGCTTTTGGGAGAATTTGAGCAACAACATAGTGATGCTCATGACTGAAACATAACTTGGACAACAGAAAATGGTGTTACAGAGGAAAAAAACAATAAATTCAAAGGAACAATGGTAGTGAAACATATGACTAATACATAATTCCGTAATGATCTCCTGTGGCAAGAGTAGCAAGTATGTACTTGAATAAGTAAGTGGGCTAGGGAAGCTATAGAGGGAAATAGGAATGCAGAGTAACAAATAAATCAGGAGTCATCCAAAAGAGAAATGTGTGCTTTATTCCATTTCCCATGTCTTAGAGGGCTGATGTGATAACATCTATGTCTCATAAGTAAGTTTGCTGATGTCATTAAAATGACGGACTCTACAGTTCTGTCAACTGCTAAATGAAGAAAATGAAAATTTCGACAATGAGTATTTCCCAACAGTGATTCCCAATATGGGCTGGGTCTTGTGTTTTGTTTTGTTTGTTGAAATGGGATCATTCTGAATGGTCAAGGCTGGCATTGGACTTGCTATTAGATCCAATATGGTCTTAATCTCGGGGTACTCCTGCTTCAGCCTCCCAAGTGCTGGAATTACAGATGGACCTTACCATGCCAGATGTGGATCAGCTCTTACCCAACACCCCTTAGAACATTCTGGTAAAAAGTAATATGAATGTCAGCAGTTGCATCATTACTGTACTCTCAAGGGAGAAAGATGATTTTAGTGTGACATATGCATTCCCCATCCTCTTCAGAAGAGAGGAGGATGGGGGAAGTAAGAAGTAACAGGGGACAGTAGATTGCCACCCACTGGGTCTGTGTTACATACTTTTAGAAGATTTCTCTCAATTCCAAAAAAAAAAAAAACACTGGAAAGCATTTTTATAAACAAGATATGAACGATCCCCTTTAACCAACTGTTCAAATATCCACCATTTAGCTGTGAAATGTAGCAACTCTCCAGGATTCTCATGGCAGGGAATAAAATATTGCCATTTGGAGCAGCATAGAATGCCACAGGCCCCATGATCTATCACTCAATAAACAGTAATTGATGATGATGACGCAGAATCCCACAGACCAGGGGGAGTTCTGCAGAACTGCTCTTATGTTTATCCCACCTCCCACCTGGGCACACATCTGGCCAGAAATGCAGACTTTTTGACTCACTCATAAGCAGCCCCCATGGGAAATATTTTTAGCCCAGCTACTTAGAAATTACTTAAGAGGGTCATTTTAGCTAGAATGTTTCTCTAAACTGCCAAACCTCTATTGACCTGTTTATTCATCTGCCTGTGTGCCTACTAGTTACATAAATACTCACACATACACACACACACACTTTTTAAACAGAAGAAATGGCATTAAGGATGTAGCTGTTTCTGTACAAGACAGAAGATGTGTGGGTCATATGAGTTAAACTAACCACAAAATGTTTGAGAAATGAGGCAATAAATATTTTTACATTATGTAATGTTTCTCATTTGAACCACTGACTTAAAGCAGGAAAGGTAAGTGAGTGAGTAGCTGGTGGAGTCGGGTGGATCTCTACCTCATATGAAAAGTTAACATGCTTTTGGAGACTTTTATAGACCATATTGCCTTTGTCACTGTTCAGAAAGGAGATAGATACAGGACTCGAATCATCTCCACAGCTGATGATCATCTAAACCACCAGAGAGATTCAATACCTACCTGCCTGAAGCATACACCGTGCAACATTCATGAGCCTACACTTATAATCTGAACAACACATGGAAGAAGTTAAGTTTTACCTATCATCTTAAGATATGACCAGGAAATAATCTCCTTATGTTTAGCATCTTCCAGTTCCCTGAACAAAAGCCCAAGATTGAGACTCAAGTTTGTTATGTACTGTGTGGCCTTGAGGATGTTATTGAACATCTCGAAGTCATCCTTAGAAATAAGGGTAATATTTTTAATGTGAATATAATAAATAACTTGCAAGTTTCTTGAATATTAAACCCCTAATAAATGTGGGGGGAAAGAGATGTTCCATACCTTCAGTTACTAATATTAAAAAAAGAGACTACTGAAACTCATCTGCTGACATTCTGACCTTTGGTACAACACAGTACAAATGTATTTGTGAATGTAATTAAGGTGATGTCATTAAAATGACTGCAAATCTACTGGAACATATATCTTTAAAGGAAGAGGAAATTTGAAGCCAGATGTATCTCACTGATGAAAGATAATGTGAAGGAAGAGACAATGGCCATTGAAAAGCTGAGGAGAAAAAGCCTTCAACAAGCCAACCCTCATAGCCCTTGGAAGGAAGTTTTGTCTTCCAAAAATTTAAGCAATCAATTTTTGTTGTTCAAGACCCCCGTACTCCCCAGTTTGCAGTACTTTGCTATAGCAGCACTAGGAAACAATGGCATGGAACATGGAGCAAGGTACAGGTATGACATGCTGGGGAAACGGGTGTGAACTCCAAACTTCCCTCATTGCCAAACCATAGTAAAAATTTCTAGAGTGACCCAAAGGCATACTATCACTTACCTGATATGCTGGAGCCAAATGTGCTTTAGGAGTCACAATTTTTCACGTTTTGGAAAGGTGCTTTAGTGCATGTAGCATCCATCACAAAAGCCTTTGTGAAGCACGGGAGTGTGCCTTGTAACCAATACACTAATAGTTCTATAAGTAAAAATGTGGATATTAACACTAGCAAAATAAGTGTGAACAACACCCAATCCCACATTACTCCAAGTCAGCTTTCTCCCAGATGAGTTGTGGGGAACTGACAGGCTGTAAAGGGTTTGAGAATTCGGAGTGACTAACAATGGGCTGAGTCCACGGGTTCTGCTTCTCCACATGCCTGTTAGTGTGGCTTCCTCCACCTGAACAGCTCCTCTACATCCCTCATCCATATGAGGTTCCCAGACTCACTCAGAGAACAGAAACACCAAGAAGCTTGCCTGGTGCTCATGCACAAGGGAACCCTGCCCTCCTTCTGTGATATCACCTGCCTGTCTATCTTTACTTCAGAAACTCTCATTTCCAGGTTCTTAGGGAGAATTAAGGTCAATATAACACATCCACTTTCTCATGTAGCCTGGGGGCTGTTTCCTAGCAAAGTATGCCAGAAGTTTCTAACATTTAGTATTCATAAATGAAAACTAGTGTTCTTAAGAGTGCAAATAGGAGGCTTAGCTGGTGCTATGATTTGGAACTTCACTCTCCCCCCAACAGGCCTATACATTAAAGTCAAGGTTCCCAGAATATCTTAATTGAGAATAGTGGAAATATTTAAGAGGTGGAGTCTATCAGACGGTTTTAGAACATTGAAAACATTCCCTTAAATACTGTGGGAGCCTTTGCATCCTTCTTCCCCCTCCCACCCTTCTCTCTCCTGACATGAGGTAGTCAGCATCTCCTGCCATCATGCACTGGCAAGCCAAAGTCTAAACTATAATGGGGCCTAATGACCATAAGCTGAAACCACCCAAAGTATGAGCCAAAACAGACCTTTTTGATTTGTACATTGGTGATTAATTTGGATGTCTCAGCATAGTAACAGAAAGTTGACTAATACACTCAATTTTCTACTAAGAAATCCTCCACATATACACAAACAGATAACATACAAATTTGCATTTGGAAGAAAATACTTTCTCACCAGCATATTATCAGTAGCAAGACATGTATGTTACAATAACTAAAAAATAGTATTCATTTGTGTTATTAATTTCTTTGGGGTTACTTGGATAATTGTACAGTGCCAAAACTGTGCATTTCTATTAAAATCAATCAGGCTCATAGTTTTAAACCCTCAGAGTAGGCATTATCATTCAAGTGTAAGACAGTGTGTTTCACCAATCCTAAAGTAATAACATCTTTATTATTCTTTATAATTTGTCACTACTGAGAGGGGGAAGAAGGTGGGATTGGTGAGCCACACTGTCTTTATCTCCTCCTAACTATGCTATTCGAAAGCATTGAGAACCCATCATTCAAACAGATGGCTGCACCTTTTCCATCTCTACATTCTCATTACTTGATGTGTGAAGGGCATTTCATAAATGTCTATCGATTACCTGAATGAACAGTTGCTGTAAAAATCAAAAGAGTAACAGTAGTATAAAAAGTCAAGCTCACAACCCCTCTGTCCATCACAATGATATATTAAATTGAGATTATTGTGTGACTCTTTGTGTTCACTAAAGTTAAAGCAAAAAATTGCAGTGTTCTCCTCCTTCCCTTTAATGCTGCATTTGGAAGGATGCCATGACAATCCCTCCGGTTCCTTCCTGTCATCTCCTTCAGAAGAGCCAACTCATTTGGACACTCAGGGGGCTAGTTTGGCAGCTGTCGAGCTCAGGATTATGAATCTTGAGTCCTGGCATCTGCAGCTGGAGTGAGTCTCATCTTTAGTATCTGCCCTGGCTGAACTCCAAGGGCCAATGCTGCCAGCATAGGGTCGCCCATTCCCAGACTTCCAGAACCTCCTGGTGGCTACTTTCCTTCAGCAACCTTGATAAAAGGAAATCCACCTTCACTTCAGGCCTTCAGTCCATGTCACATGGAAGCTGCCTGCCCTAGGACTGACTCAGAAGCGCTGGTGGAGGCGACAAATCTTCTCTGTGAGAGTTTAAAGCTAAGACTGACAAAGTCATGGCAGAAACAACGGTTATTGTCTGTCATGTTGTTGCCAACATGTAGGTCTGACAACAGCTTCTCTGGGGTCAAGGCATGGAGGAAAGAAAGTTCTTCAGCAAATTATTTAGAGTGTTTGGCTTCCCTTTTATTCCACTACTAGTCTGTTCATCCCTACTGCTTACAAAGTGAAGGAGACATTTCAAGGTCTCTGGGTGAATGAATGATCAGTCTACACTGGGCACAATGGCCCCACACCTGAAAGAAGGGGCAGAGTGCCAGATTACATTGGAGCCAAGGCTGCTTGCCGCAGAAACTTGAAATCAAAATCCAGAACAATATTCATAAGCAGAACAGGTTTCACACTCAGTAAGAAACTGGAACTGAATCTAGTAGTCTGTTTCAACAGTTGTAACCTCTAGAGAAGAGGAGAAAAACTCTCCAGCCATAACTCAGAAAGTGTTGCAAACACAAGAATGGAAATGCCCCAAGATTTCACAAGCAAAGTATTGAAATTGCCCCATAACGCTCACTAATCATTAAGTGTTACAATGACTCTTTAATGTTATAGGTAAGGCAGGATTTCTCTAGAATACTTTTTTATACTTGTAATTCAAGTCATATCCTTTGTGGATTCTAGTTTAAGCAAAACTCATTGCTCTGCTTAAAAGAAGGTTTACTTGCAAAGCTGCAAACAACTTCTTCAGCCTCTCCATACTGATTTAAGGTCAAGGAAGCAAAGGAGATCAAACTGGTATCAGTGTACTCCAGGTATTTATATACCTGGGACCAAATGAATGGATTCTTCCTATGGGCGGGTTCAGAAGCTAAAACTTGCATGAATTGGACACTCAGGGGGCTAGTTTGGCAGCTGTCGAGCTCAGGATTATGAATCTTGAGTCCTGGCATCTGCAGCTTGAGTGAGTCTCATCTTTAGTATCTGCCCTGGCTGAACTCCGTTGTTTCTGCCATGACTTTGTCAGTCTTAGCTTTAAACTCTCACAGAGAAGATTTGTCGCCTCCACCAGCGCTTCTGAGTCAGTCCTAGGGCAGGCAGCTTCCATGTGACATGGACTGAAGGCCTGAAGTGAAGGTGGATTTCCTTTTATCAAGGTTGCTGAAGGAAAGTAGCCACCAGGAGGTTCTGGAAGTCTGGAGTAGGAGTTGACTTAGAGAAACTAAGTATACCTCCAGCAAGTAATAGCAAACATTTGAAACCTATCCCTTCAACATGATCACATAGACTAAATGTTGATAGTATTCATAAACGCATGCACAAGTGTCTATATACCTCTGAAACTTATAAATCCTTGCACATATATTTATGTAATTCTCCAGAAAAGTGTTTTTTAATGTCTTTGCTTCTATACTTCTCATTTCACTAAAACCAAAATGTATTTATTTAATCATGGAACTTCAAAAAGTTTAAAAACTCTCATTATGACTCTGTGTCTCACTGAGCCTCAATTCTGCCATTCGTGAAATGAGGAGAGTAATAGTTTCTTTAGATGATACTTCTTAAACAGTATATTAAATACTTGTATTTCATGAACTTGTCATAAATATTGGGAAATATTAATATGAGTACACTCAGCAATGACTTATCAATAATCATTTCAGAAACATAAACTGGTAAAATGTTGAGCTTGTCTCACTTGCTTCCCTAGCATAGTCCCACATCATACCTGGATTTTGGCCCCACTTACAGCCCTGGTCTATAAAGGCCTTTCCCAGATGTAGTGACACGGTCCCACTTCCATGGCCAGCATGGCCGGGGGGAAAAAATACACACTCTAAAATCTGGGATTAGCTCAGAGACCCTGAAAGAAGAAATGACCCTGGGACCCTTCACTCTCAGATTTATAACCAAGGAATTTTCACCAATTCTTCTCATGGGGTTCTTAAAAGCTGTAATTAAGCAAGTGCTTGATGAAGAAATAATCACGTTTAATTCTCAGCTACATGACAATATGCTGCGCCTTCCTTCCTGTTCCTCATCACACAGAGTACTGATGAGCAGCCCCCCCAGGGGTTTTGTTGTCAGAACAGTAACACTTGGATTCGTGCTGGTGAAGTCATGACAAAGAATGTGGAAAGAGTCAGGTCACCACAGATAGCCATGCCATCCCCACTCCTCAGTCCCCTTACCCACTCTCCTCTTTCTCAGATAAAAGACAAGTTTCTGCACTCGACATACCTTCGAAGGCCCCTTTGAAGCACACACAGGACATGGGTGGAGAACACAATGGGAAAGGGGAGCCATATGCAGCTCCAGTTTCTCTAGGGCTGATTCACATCATAGCAAACGTTGGCAAACAGGGATGTGAGACTTCAGAGAGAGAACAAGAGGATGATGAGAGGGAGGCAAGATGTGGGAAGGAAGGAGAATCAGGAGAAAAGGGCAATGGGAAAAGAAAAGGAGAGACACAGACTCCAACTAGGTAGGTACATACCTATAATCCCAGCACTGAGTCTGAGGAAGGAGCATTATATGAGTTCATGCCTAACCTGGGCCACATACTAAGAGTATGTTTTAAAAAATGCATACAATGTTACTCAAGGATGACCCCACCTTAGACTACTAGCAAAAGTCGAGAGGGTGCCTGAACTGGCCTACTCCAGTAATCAGATTAGTGAATACCCTAACTGTCATCATAAAGCCTTCATCCAGTAACTGATGGAAGCAGATGCAGAGATCCACCACCAAGCACCAGACCGAGCTCCAGGAGTCCAATCAATGAGAGAGAGGAGGAATTCTATGAGCAAGGGACATTGAGATCATGATGGGAAAACATACAGAGAAGGTCAGCCAAACTAGTGGGAACTCATGAACTGTGGACCAATAGCTGTGGAGCCCCTATGGGACTGGACTAGGCCCTCTGGGTAGGCAAGACAGTTGTTTTGTTTGAACTGGTTAGGGGGCCCCCAGGCAGTGGGATCAGGATCCATCCCTGACGCATGAGCGGGCTTTTTGGAGCCCAGTGCCTGTGGTGGGACACCTTGAGCAGCCTTGGTGCAGCGGGGAGGGACTTGGACCTGCCTCTACTGAATGTACCAGGCTCTGCTGAGACTCCCCATGGGAGACCTTGCCTTGGAAGAGGTGGGAATGGGGGATGGGTTGGGGGAGAATGCTGGGGGACAGGAGGAGGGAGGAAAGGGGGATCTGTGGTTAGTATTAAAATGAATAGAAACGTCTTAACAATAAAAATTAAAAAGTAAAAAAAAATGCATAAAGTGTTACTCTTTATGACAGAGCACAGGTAGCCACTGCCTTCAAAATTACTGCTCCAAAGCAAGGGATTTACCCAGAAACTTCCACTTGTTCATTAATGTGGACTTAAGCTACTTGTATTACACAAAATGTATTTCAACATTAATTTCACCTACATAATTGACAATACAAAATCAGAATGATAGATTTTTCAGTAGCTGTGAAATAGCATTTTAATTATTAAATAATGTACATGAGTTTTACTGTAGATGTCAAGCAGCTAAACATTGGAGTTGGCAGTCACAAATCAATTCATAAAGTTTTGTTTCATGGTGCTTCCTGCTCAGCTCAGGCAAATGTAGTTGTGAAAGACAAGAAAGAATACCCAAAAATGTGGCATTGTGTTTACAAATATCCCATTTGGAATTGTGGTGTATTATAATCATTAAATTTTTTTAACCATAGATCTATTTCTATTTTTTAATGGCATGCCCCACAACACATGCACACACACAGAGACACTCATGACACATGTTGTCAAAGCCTTAGACCGACACTTCTTTTAAAAGACTTCGCTTTTTTCATTCACGAAGACTTGAGAAAAGAAAAGGCTTCACGTCACTGAACCTTGCATCACTTACACTGAACCTTGACCCTGCACAGCACAAGGGAGTAGATGAAGGTCCTAAAAGAATCAGCTGCCTCTAGGCCTCCTGATACCCCATTCTAAACACTTGAGAGAGAAACAGGCTGGTAAAATACAAGCTTGAGTAAGTGAAGGGTGAGTTCTGTTGATCTGGTTCTTCCACAGCCAGTCGGCTCACACACGTGGTGGAGAACTCTTTCCACCATAGTCTCCTCCAGATAGCTGGAAAGTGACTCCTTATCAACAGTTCTCAGTGTAGCAGGAATACCTAGAGCATTTTTCAGGTATTTCCTCCATTGAATTCCAGCAACTGCCTTATGGAAGGGGAATATTAATATCATTTCTGTCTTAAAAATGAGGAAAAAAAAGGCAAACCTGAGAGATGAACGTCACATAACCAAACACAGCTCGTGCCCTTGGCACTTTAAGTTTTAATCTAAAAGTCTAGGTTGCTTTTACATTGTTGTTGTTGTTGTTTTAAATACAGATATAAGTGTGAAAGTGTTTATTTAATTGTAATTTTGTCTCCCAGGTAAAGTGACAGCAAAATTGATAATATAAAGATGCTAAGTCACAATTATGTAAGAACTGTTCACCTGAAGGAAGCATAGATCATGATTTAATAGTGGTTTCCTGGGAAGTGTCTACAGCCACAATCAGAAACAGTGGAAGGGCAGCAGGTGACCAGCAAAACGAGACTGCATAAAGCAGCCTGGCAAAACATAAGGATCCTTTTCAGAATGTATTCTTGATTCCATCATTAATCAGCTTATCTCCCCTTTCCCTATTGACTGGCTGTCCACTTCAACAGAGCACTCTAGCTCTACTCAGAGCTCTCCTACTCAGCCTTTAAATTAGCTAACTGCCTAGCCACAAGGCAGCTAGCAATTTATGCCAAACAAATCATGAGGCAGGAGGCAGCGAGGAAAGACTGCTTACTCCCCTTCTGCTGTCCTGTGAGAAGGGAGAGGGTGACAAATGTTTGTGAGTTTGTAAACTGTACCAATTTACAAGCCTGCTGTTATCTTTCTAATGTAACATTCCCTGGAGGGGAGCTAAGGAATGATCCAGTAACAGCTTTCAGCTCCAATCAATAGCTGGAAGATTATAAAGCATGGGCACCTGTTTAATACAGTATTATCCTGATTTTGCACCATTCGAAGAGCTATTGGAAGGGTCCATGATATGAGAGATTTTGATGTTAAGATAAAGAAATTAAACATGAATTAAAAAGTTGCCTCCCCTCTGTATAGCGAGACAGTTGGGTACCTCGATCTGCTTAACGGGCCCCCTGGCAGTAGGATCAGAATCCATCCCTGGTGCATGAGCAAACTTTTTGGAGCCTGCTACCTATGATGGGACACCTCGCACAGCCTTGAGGCAGGGGGAGGTGGACCTACCTCTACTAAATGTACCTCCCCACGGGAGGCCTTATACCTTCTTGTAGTAGGGAATGAGGGGCTGGATGGGCAGGAGGAGGGAAGAGAGGGATCTTTGATTGTTATATAAAATGAAATTTTTTTTCTTAATAAAGAAATAAGAAGCCGGGCGTTGGTGGCGCACGCCTTTAATCCCAGCACTTGGGAGGCAGAGGCAGGCGGATCTCTGTGAGTTCGAGGCCAGCCTGGGCTACCAAGTGAGCTCCAGGAAAGGTGCAAAGCTACACAGGAAACCCTGTCTCGAAAAAAAAAAAAAGAGAAAGAAAGAAATAAGAAAAAAAACGTTGCTTCCCAAGCTTTACTGTGAAAATGACAGCATGATTAAAACCAGCATTTACACAGATTGTTAAAGCTCAAGGGATGCACCAGGTGATTCCACAGTTTCTGAAGTTCACTGCTCTCATGGCAGGTACCAGTTGTCAAGCAAAAAGTTCTGGTCTATGCCCTGCATGTTTTTACTCATAATAGTCCTCTTTTTACTATCAAACTCTCCATCCTTAAACGACGTTTTATATTTTAGTGAATTACATAATTATGCAAGTCAGAAATCTAAGGTGTCCCCTCAGTATAGTCCACAGTCAAACTCAGTTATTTCTCATCTGAACTGTTACAGAAACTTCCCAGTTGGCCTCCTGGCATCTTCTGCCTTCATCCCACTCCACTTCTACGTGAATTTTCCAGAATGGGAAATTCATTGCATGTGCATATGCCTATGGAATACACACATTTAAGTCTTTAAAGGATCAGCCCAAACCTTCATGGGCTGCAAGTGACACGGCCTGAGCTGTCTAGCACCCATTTCCCCCCTAACCTTTACCCATCAACTAAATTACCACATTAGCATTTGTTTAGATCCCTCAAATGTTCTACATACTCTGACAAAATGACCCCCACTCTTCCCAGATGTTATCATTGTTACCACTACCTTTACTGCTAATGCCAATTACTCTGCCAGCTCTCATCTCAAACATTATCTCCTTAGGGGAAAAAATGCTTGATTCCTTTGAACAGTCCTTTTCTTCCTGTTCAAGTCAAATGTGTTTGCTATAGGTCTTCATAGAACGATGTTTACTGCCGCACCGTCCCTGTGCTTTGGGAAATCAGTGACATTGTCTACCAACTTGTTACATATCTTCAGCTCTGAGACCAGAAAGTAAGTATAGTACACAAAGCTGTTTAGTTAAGGTAAACTTAACTAAAATTCACATAAAACCAAAATTCACATCAAACATCTGTTTCTTCCCATTTCATTTTTCCAGGTGCCACTTACAGGACATAGCATCCATATTTGTAAACAATGTGAGTAAAAAGATCATGTCCCATACTCTTTTAGTCTCATGTCACCAGGTGCGTGAAAGAGTCGATGTTCAGACATGTCTTCACACTTTTAGTCCTCAGCAAAACATTTCGCTGCCTCCCATATTAATGAAGAAAATAAAACTATTGTACACTTCCACCTGATGTTGTGATGGACTTTTTTCCATCCTAGCCAGAGAAAAGGTGGTAAAAATCTTTGCAACTATAGTTGCACAACTCGGAAAATGCACTAGGAATAGTGAATACACACTACAGCATGTAATTTTGTAGCAAGAAAATTGTGTTTTAGTAATATTACTTTCCAAAATTAGCAGAACTTTCTCAGTGATGTTATACAACATAAGCCAGAAAGCACATCTAAAATATGAAGTATTTGAACATTATCCACAAAGATTAACAACTATTCTTTTCCTAAGTTTTTAAGAATGTCATAGGTGAACACTTTATCTAATCATTCCTGCCACTCCCTCTCCCGTCAGCTCCTCACATATCTCCCACCTCCAAATTATATCTTCTTAAATTATTTTTTGTACAGACAAATATGTATTTATATACATATATACATATGCATGTGCATATGCCTATGTGCACACACATATATAGAACCTACAGAGTCCATTTAGCATTGCTAAATTACTTGGAATTACTTGGTTACTTGGAATTGGACAACCTTTTCCAGAGCTTATCCCTTCTCTCTCTCAGCAGCCATTGACTCTTTGTAACTCTTCATTTAGTGGTGGACATAAGGGGCATTTCCCCTGTCTGCGCTGGCAGGTCAATTGTATTCCTGCTCTTAGATAGTGTTTCCTAGACATGACAGAAAAAACACACACATGGAATCTCAACAGTATGGTTGCCTGAATAAACCAACAATGACAACATACGGTCTCACTATGTGGCTATTGGTTGGGCTAAAACTCACTTTGTGAACTAGGTTGGCCTCCAATGGATAGAGATCTGCCTGCCTCTACTTCCCAAGGCTAGGATTAAAGGTATGTGCTACCACACGATCAGTTATTCTTTTTTTGTTGTTTTTGTTTTGTTTTTTGTTGTTGTTGTTTTTCGAGACAGGGTTTCTCTGTGTAGCTTTGCACCTTTCCTGGAACTCACTCTGTATCCCAGGATGGCCTCGAACTCACAGAGATCCACCTGGCTCTGGCTCCTGAGTTCTGGGTTTAAAGGCGTGTGCCACCACTGCCTGGCTCAATTAGTTATTCTTAAAATACATCCTCAGACTATGTGAATCAGAATCATAAGTGATGCTATAAGACTTCAGATGCCAGGGCTGAGGAGATGGCCCAGTGGGTAACAGCACTTACTCTGCAAGCATGAGAATCTGAGTTCAAATCCCCAGTTCCCACGTAAAAAGCTGAGTATGGCTAATTCCTGCAACCCTGACAATAGGAGGCAGACACAGCAGATCCTGATAACTCAATGACTAGCCAGACTAGCCAAAAAGTGGTGAGCTTCTGGTTCAGTGAGTGACCCTGTCCTGAGGCAATCAGGAAGAGAGCCACCAGGAAAGATACCCTGTATTCTGCTCTGGCCTCCATGTATGTTCACCAGACACACACACACACACACACACACACACACACACACACACACAATGTTGATGCTTTAGCCCAATTTTGGACCTACTTAATCAAATGATTGGAATGAGTTCCCATAAATCTACATTTTTTTATTTGGAAGGGACTATATGATGCTTGGGATGCAGAGATACCAACAAACTTTTCAAAGTTAATTTTCTAGTAAATAATAAGTCTTCTGGTAATTGAGAATAACCCAACCTTGAGCATTCAACTTATAGCTATTGAGTGTTTGTTGTATGTAAAGCCTTAATGTAAACTTAATGGGCATAAGCTTTCTAAACTAAACATGAAATCTGGTACATCTCCCTGATTTTCTAATATAGAAAATCCTAATATAGATTTTAAAATTGTTTTCTTTGGATTCTTTCTTCTGAGAATCTCTGATTAATGACCAAAGAATCCATAGGCACTCTAGTGCTTCATGGCTCACAAACAGCTGTCTTACCCACTTGGGTTACTCTGAGGCAAATTATAGATAAACACTAAGGATCTAGCACTAGAGAGGAGAGTAAGAAAAGCCTTCAAAGATCAAGAAGGTTCAAGTTAATCAACTGTCTTGCTTATCCAGAGGGCTTGATCCAGTTGGGGGCTCCTCAGCTATTGGTTCATAGTTCATGTGTTTCCACTAGTTTGGCTATTTGTCCCTGTGCTTTTTCGAATCATGGTCTCAACAATTCTCACTCATACAATCCCTCCTCTTTCTCACCGATTGGACTCCGGGAGCTGTCCTTAGTGCATGAGCTGGCTGTTTGGAACCTGGGACCTATGCAGGGACATGTTGCTCAGCCTGGGTGAAGGGAGGAGGGGACTGGACCTGCCTCGACTGAATCTACCAGGCTGAGCTGAATCCGCAGGGGAGTCCTTGCCCTGGAGGAGATGGGAATGGGGAGTGGGCTGAGAGGAGGGAGGGGAGGGAGGATAGGGGAATCCGTGGCTGATATGTAAAATTAAAGTAAATTATAAAATTTAAAAAAAAAGATCAAGTAGGTTGTTAATACTGAGAATGAGGTGAAGTCATTAAGAAAGTTTTAAAGGCCAAGCAATTACTGGAGGTCTGAACAAGGGTGGGAGTTAGAATCCAGCAGGTAAGGATACATATAGAAAGAACCAGAGCCAGGAGCCGGTCCTGAACCTCATGTTTACTTGACGGCAGGAAATGAGGATCCTATGGCACAAAGCGAAGTCAGAAATATAATCTAAAATTTCGTGAAGTGAAATTTAATTTTTTAATCTATTATGCACCCAGTAATGCACTAGGAATTCTCCCTTCATCTGTCAAGGCAATTCTGCAGCAGGGCATTGAGATGGTGTTCTAATTTGACAAGCTAAAACAGAATACAATAGGCTGAATGGTTTCAACAGGAGGCATGTATTGCTTACAGTTCTGGAGGCTAAACATTCCAAAGTCTAGTCACCATCAGATTTTCTGTTTGTGAGGATCTGTGTCTTGATTTCTTGGTCATTACTTCACAGATGCCCATGGAGCAGAGAACAGACCAGTGTAATAATTTCATTCATGAAGGCTCCACCCTCTTGACTTAACTGCCTCCCAAATACTCCAACTCCTATTACCAACACATTGGGGTTTCAGAATGTGAGGTGTAGGATGGACTGTAACAAACATTCTGTACATAGTACTAAAGGGGCACAAAGTCTGTGGTTTCTCTGATGTGCACTGTTTTCCATCATAACTCTCTGTCCTGGAACAAGTCCCAGCAATGACTAACAGACAAGAGCTGGCTGCAGCTTCTAACTGAGCCTTCTAAGGTTGCCTAACAATGAAATCATTTTAGTGGCCTTTGGATTAAAGGAAATACAATAATAAATATACAAATGGATGAATAAATGAATCAAAAACAAGTAAAATATTATCCTGTCTTCAAGGAAACACACTAACAGAATGAAAGTTGACCTGAATATTGCCATCCTAAAAAGCAAAGTATGTCATGAGAAAAAATATAGCTCTACAAAGCTTCAAAAGAAAAATATATTGCTTGAAAATAATAAAAGCCTTATGTTGGATGAGGAATCTGGGATGGATTCATGCACCTCACAAAAAAAAAAAAATATCAAAATGTACATTTGAGACAAAGTTGAAGGAGCATCAAATGTTTGCCTCAAGCGAGAAAACAGGAATGCTCATGGTTGAGTTCTAAATGCTGAGTTTTTTCAGGCTGCATGGATGGAATAGCTTTAACAGAGCAGAGCCTGAGTGACCACTGGAGTGAATACTGGAGGCAATGGTGACACTCTTCATGGCAGCTGATATGTGATGGTGGCAGATGACTTAGATCCCAATGGCAACAGAATGGTATCTGTGTGTGTGTGTGTGTGTGTGTGTGTGTGTGTGTGTGTGTGTGGTAAGAGGCGTGTTGGTCTGAATCTGTGTGGTAAGGTAGGAAACAGAAAACAGAAATATAATAGGAGGTAGCTTCTTTTATATTTCTTTCCTCTGTATAACAGTAAATGTAAAAGCAAAGCAGTTCTAGGTTTGGTTTGGAGACATGGTATGAGCAAGAACAGAAGAAACAGAAAACAAGTCAGGGAATAGTTAAGACGAAAATGAAACAACACTCTAAGGAAGTTCAATTGTTTTACGATATTTATAATTGCAGAAGCCAATCAACTCATACCCTGGGACTTGTACAAGACATGAGATAACAGTGAGTATGCATCATGGGTGGAGGTAGAGAGGCTGTGGGACCTCACGCATGTTACTTCATCTTTCTACATCTCTGTCTCACTAACTTTAAGCGGGGGCAAATACAGTACTTAGAACTCTTGGGACATGTTCCAGTTATCAGTTTCCTCCTTGTCACTCATCCTCTACAGATAGACCTGGGCCTTTTAAATCATTTTCTTTGCCTGGTGGAATAAGCTAAGCTTCATCATTAAAGGGCACTGAGGACACTAGAGGAAGAAGGGACTTCCAGCCTGGATTCAACCTGTGGTACTCAGTGGGCCTCTCCAATGCCATCTTCCCAGTATCCGGTTCATGGGGGAATGGCTATTCTCATACCTAGCTTCCTTATACTGGCAATACCCTATATCCCCAGCACTTGCCAGGCACCAATGCAGCCAGATCTGAGGCACAATACATCCTGTGAAAAGTCTCTGGGGGATGAATTTCACCGGTGAAGTCCCTGGCATTTCTTCCACTAAACAGTGGGCCACAGTTATCCCCTTTCCAATGAAGTTTCAGGCCTCAAACCTGAGTTAGAGGCACACTAAATTTTCTAATTTATTTCCTTTTTGGAACCCCTGTCTCAACTTGAGGGTAACTTGCTATTTCTATATATTTTAGTGCTCTCTTCATTTGTTAGCTAACTCCACATCAAATTACTATGTCATTTTTGTCTCGTGGTTGGACCTTGTCTATCACAGCAAAACCAATAAAATTCTACTTTTTAGGTACAAAATAGTGTCATGTACTGGGTGGTAGTAGCGCACACCTTTAATCCCAGCACTTGGGAGGCAGAGCCAGGTAGATCTCTGTGAGTTCGAGGTCATCCTGGTCTACAGAGCGAGATCCAGGACAGGCACCAAAACTACACAGAGAAACCCTGTCTCAAAAAAACAAAATAAAAAAAAATTTAAAAAAAAACCAGTGTCATGTACAGGGGAAACATTTTTATAAATGTATGTTAATCTTTAGAAGGGCCAGAAGAAAACAAGAGAAAGAAACGACTATAGTTTTAGATCTAATATCATATGAAAAAATATCCTTATCCTGGGTAGCCTTAGGAAAAGAAAATCTACATTTTTAAAGTTTTGTTTACATTTAGTCATTAACTATATTCTCATACAATAAAACCAGTTGCACATCATACTTGGTAAGGTCCAAGATTTTATAAATATTTTTAAATGAATATGCAATGGAAGCTTATATGATTTTAATTCATGGCTAATCATAGCTCAGAGGAAGTGATAGATGAAACTTGAGCTCATGAATATATCCTTATTCCCAAACCAGACATTTCTACTTAAATGGTTGCCCCATGATAAGATTAAAATATGTAAGTTGTTCCTTTCAGTATTCTTTCCTGTATATCTTTTAGTTTGATGCTTATGATGACTTATTCGGGTTCTTAGAGAAATTACTTCACTGTCCTTTCAGAGGTACAGAAACATAGGTCAGAGGCTGGGTGACTGACACATCCCCACAGTGAAGATGTATGGGTATGAGAACAGATCTGAGATCTCCCAGCTCTTGGCCAAAGCTTTTTCTGTTCACTCTATTCACTCCCTAACTGTAATGGACAAAACTGTCCCAAAACAAAATGAACCTTGAATTTTCTCTCGCTGTATAATACTTAGAACACCTTTAAAATACCCATGCCTGTCACTGACAGGATGCACAGACCATGAGCCTTTATCAACATTATCACATCTCTAGTGCAGGACCTGTATTCTGTAACTGCTGTAGCTGTCCCATCTCTGCAATGGGGACCTATGATGACTCTTCTCTGCCTACTGTGCTGAATATAACTAGGGCAGTCACATAGCACTGGTTTTCTACATTTATTCATCTGTAAAACATCAACAACATATCAGAAATCAAAGAGCTAACTATCTTTCTCCTCTAAACATCTGACCCTAAGTGGCCAAATCACTCCTGACCTTGACTTATTCATCCACCAAATGCAGTATTGTACTGAATACTATAGTAAATTCCTACCAGTTCTAACATTTGGAATGACTCCAGAGTTTTGACATCATCTTAAGGTTATTTTAGAAAACAGCTCATTAAAATCACCACTGAACTTTTGAAATTATATTCTACTCAGTAGGAACCTGGATTCCAAGGGAGTAGATTGGCCAAAGAATCTACATTTCTGAAGGGCCTGATCCCCAAGATACTTGGCCAGTGTGGGCATGTTATTGGGCACAGCCATATCTTGTATGCATGACACAACTCCTAAAAGCTTTCAGGAATCCGTTATTTGTCTATTTATTACTCAATAACAAACTGCAGTTTTTTCAGTTTTGGGTTTTGCACATGAAAAACTTAACTTCAGCTCTGCGATGAGAACTGATAGCCACATTATATTATGAAATTTAGAACTGACAGATCCTTAGTGCTTGAAAGAGCCAGATGACAGGAACCGTACTGTGACAGCTGACAGACTTTTCAAAGCTTGAAAAGCAAAAGCCAGAACATATGCTGAAGATCCCAACTCAGAAACAAACACCACAGAAAGATTTAACAGGAAACCGTCTATTGCTGCACACTCAGCTTCGAAAGATTTGAGTTTCACAGACTTCATCTTTGCTTCTTACCATCAAATATTTAGGCTAAAGGCATGGGCGTCTATTCAAATTCTGCCAGAACTACAAGCTAAGAGACCATGGCCTGCTTAATTAATTTTCAGCCATACATCTGAAACAAGAAGGCCAACTAAAGGACATATGTTTTGAAAATATACTAGTTTATGTAAAGTTAAGAAAGTAAAAGATCATTATATTTGTATTTTTGTTATCAGAGCTACAGATAATGAATCCAGTGAGTGCAATGGCCACAATATTATCACCCATTCTACTTAAAAAAAAGATAAAGTCCTTTCAAAATATAGTGTTCTAGTAGCAGACAAAACCCTGATCAACCTAGGTAATATAGTGCTTACATATTTTAGAAAATAGGAGGATTGTGTGTAGAAATAATAGAAAATACATGTCACAAAATGTTAAACATATTCAAAAGACTGTACCCCACTTAATGTTTACAGCAGCCAGAGTAGGCAGAGGCAATTTCTGAATCACAGAGAGGTTACTGCTCTTGCCATGGCCCCCAAAATAGAGTGAATCCTAACTGGACATCACTTTCTTGAACCCAGTTCCTGTTGTTATGATTCAGTGTGGATTACAGAACATGGGGGCAGCTGTGTTCATCCACTCGCCTGCTTCTACCTCTCTGGTTACACCGCTGGTGTTAGGTTAACAGTGAATCAAACTGCAACAGCTTTGGCCAAATCCAACTCTCTGTTAATCTTCATGTCCACATTTGCCACACAGCTAGGAAACCCAATCCTCAGATTCCAAACTGCAGAAGTCATACCCCAAGCTTGTGATCTTTGTGGTCACAATATCTGCCATCTTCCCAAATGAACAAAGTTCAGAAACTCCTACCAGGAGTTTTACAAAGCAGTAAGTCTTCAGTTTTCCAGAGAAACTATAAAAAAGGACACTCAAATGCCTGATACTGCTGGTTAGTAGTACACTGTGGGCATCAGGGGCTCATAGACAGAAGGGACCCGTGCTGCCAAGGGAAACTGATAGACTCAGAATGCAAGAGTGACCCCACATAAGCCCATGCCAGACACCAAAGAAAGCCCTGCTTCTTGGTCCTCTTCAAGTTCCAGAGGCCAGACCTCAAACTTCTGCCAGCACAAGTCTACCCCAGTCAGTGAGACTAAGTATACAAAATCACATAAACAAACAAACAAAACATTGTTGAGAATGTTGCTGCCTGCATGACATTATGAAAACATTGTTGACTTTATAGCTCCCTGAATTGATACAAAGCTATAATGGATATGGAGAGACACCTCTGCCCATGTTTCTTCCCCATGAGAGAAGCAGTCCTCAGCTTTGACTAGTGTGGCTGTGTAAGGAGTATTTCTGACCAGATCATCTTCCTTTCTAAAGAGGTCTGGGACATGGGCTCATACTCAAAAGTGTGCAGCTAGGACGTGAAGCAGAAGCTCCCAGGATAGAGCCATGTCCGTTTGAGCTTTCCTGCCCTGAGTCCAGCATCTGTTCTTCTGATTTTACCAGGCTTCAGTACTAACTGCAGGACTCATGTGCACCCACTCACTTACCTTTACTGGTATCATTGTGCTGCTCACTTTAGCAGCTTAATAGTGGAACTTCCATTATTCTGAAATACAGAAACTTAATGGTGAAATAGTCAAATCCAAGTCTCCTTGCTAACTTCACATCCACACAGGCCTTTGTGGACTGCCTCAACTTAGTTCAGATAACCACTGTTTGTATCAAGACCTTCCTTACCAAGTCTCTCCTTGGGCACTTGGTGAAAGTAATGTTAGCAGACTGGATATTAACTGATGAACACCCCCCCATGGCTGTTTAAGTCTGTCATAGATGATAGTTGCTGGATTATTCCGTCTCAGTTGTCTCAGAGGGGGGAATTATTATGCTTAAGAATTTATGTCATTTGTAGTAGGAGGGGAGGGGGCTTCAAAGCTTCTTCATTAAGATTGTTTTTTCATATCTTATGTCACCAAATAAAACCTCCAGTTCCAGGAATAGGCTACATCTTGTCGATTCATTAGCCAAAGGGGTCCCATAGACACCCCCAAACACAACAGGAAATTGCCAAGGTGATTGGTTGCTGTCCACAATGTGATGCTCTCCAAGGTCTTATTGCTGAAGACACAACCTAGTTATTTCATAGAACATGGAGCAATCAAGCTGGTAGCTGACTACAAGCTTCAACCCTACTAACTAGCCATTTGTGGTACTGGAAGGTACTTTGCATGCTACTGGAGGAGAAAAATAATTAACATTATCACCCAGTTACAAACCCTGTGACCCATAACATCAGCCTACCCACAATATACACTCGGACAATAGTGGCACAGCTATTATGAGTGTAACCAGCCCTTTCTTGATTGGATTCAAGGACCACTCTATGAGATGGAATCCGGACCTGACACTGCTGAAGTGAATAAGAGCCTGAGACTAAGACCCTAGGGCAAACCTACTGCTGTTATTCTGCTAAAGGAACACAGCAATAAAATGACTCCTAATGATAGATTGCTCTGCCCATATATCAGAGCATTTCCAAACCCTCATCAGAGAAGCTGCTTCTTGCAGTAAATGGGAACTAACACAGAGACCCACAACTGGACAATGTGAGGGCAGTGAGAGTCATTGGAGCACTCAGTCCTAAATGGGATGTCTTTCTCAAACCCCTCCCCTCAAGGTTCAGGAATTTATGCCAAAGAGGAAGCAGACAGACTGAAAGAACCCATGGTGAAGGCTAACTCTGAGAAAACCACATCATGTAGATACAACAGGATTGATAAGCATATAAACGCACAGAGACTATGGCAGCACACACAAGACCTGCACAGTTTCAAACCAGGCAAGATCCCAGCATGGAGAGGGAGAAGTGGACACAAGGTTCCACGCCTAACCAAGAAGTTGTTTGCAATTGATACCCACACCCTGAGAAAAGGAAAACCAATTTTCTACAATGAAGTGTTACTGGGTATAGCTTTTTGTTTTATTTTGTTTGTTTTGTATTACTACTTTATTCTTTGTTATTGTTTATTTTGATTTTGGAGGTTGTTCTGGTTTTTTGTTGGTAGTCTCTTTTCTGAGAGAAAAGGAGAAAGAAAGAATTGAAGATGGGTGGATGGGGAGAATCTAGGAGAAGTTAGGGGAGGGAGAAGGATATGATCAAAATACACTGTATGAAAACATTTTAATTAAAAAATCAATTAGAATAAATGGCATTTCATACTTAGTGTATGAATCAAAAGGAATGCTTTGGTACATCTCAGGGTTACTGCCTGTCAAACAGAAGTAATCCTGGCTCAGGTATCTGTGGTGCTTCATCTTATCTGATATTACTTCTCTTGGGTTTATATTGGGCACTATCCACCCAATTCTAACCTAGCCATTATTTGTTCATACCTTCTTTCAACTAATATGTTTCCCTTTCACAGGTCCCAATTTTATCCCTCCAAATAAGTTTGGGGAAGAAGTTGGAGCAAGGACACATGAAATAAATCATAGATCTTTGCTCATAATAGCTCCCCAAAATAGTGTGTTCACTGACAGCTTGCATGCTGGCACATTAACACACTATTATCAGTATCTATAAAAGCATAAATTCACTGTGCTATAATTGCCCCAAAAGAAGTGAAAAGATGTTCCAATAAGAACAAGCAAAATGAGATTCTATTTTCAAAATGAAAAGGGCTTTCTACAGTGGAAATTTCAAAATCAGTGCATCTTATTTTGAATTCCCTTTGTTTTGCATTTGTTGTTGTTTTTGTTAACTTCACATAAGACTGTTCATGCCTATAGGATAAGCAGAAACACTTCTGAAAGTAGGGGAAAGAAAACAGGGGGATTAATAAGACATAAAGTATTCAACTACTCTAAATATCCTATTTCAACCAACATAAAATCCGTCAACTCTAGTTATTTTTTCCTCACTGAAATAAAGCATTCAGCCATGATGTGACCAATTTCCCCCTCTGATTTGGCCTTTTTGCTTGATACCTAATTGGCTAGTGATGGGAACTAGTTGACACATTTGATAATGAAAGTAAAATGATCAGCAAACCCCAGGGATATCCTTTCAAAGTGAAGTTGACAGCATGTAAAGAAGTTACTTGTAGCAATTATACCCTCTGTATGTTAAGAATTCTGTGGCTTAAAGTATTTTCATATGCACACATTATATGCTATATATATATATATATGTATGTATATAATCTACATGTGCTATATACATATGATATTATATTGTATTAGTTGTGGTAGGGAAACAGGCTAAGAATTTTATTGTTTCACTACCTCCTTTCACTTACTATGTGAAGCACAGTTATTAAATAGGTAAATCCAACCATGTGAAGAGGCGATTGCTTTTTTCTAGTGTTGTTGCCCAACCTTGTGCCAAGATAAGTGTTCTCAAATTTTAGGACAATCCACAACCATGTAAATGGCTTGGAATTGCTGATTGCCACCACCTCCTGAGTCTTCAGCTCTGGGGTGAGACCCAAAGGCTGCATTTCCGATTTTAAGAACGCATTGGAAGTACTCATGATAGACATCTTGTCTTCACTAATCCCAGAGGAAACCCTAAGTAGAACCCAAGGCGCTTTGTGACTATTGCCCTAAATTATAATGACAATCTTAATTCACAAATTAGAAATGTTATTACAGAACACTAAAGAAAAAAATTGAGCACCAGAATATAGACTGACTTCCCATATGTGTGGATCAGCATAACTAATATGGTACAAAAAGCTTTATTACTGAAAGTGAGCTACAGATTCATTGTAATCCCCATGAAAACTCTTGTGACATTTTTGACAGAAACAGAAAGAAATCCAGGAATTCATATTAAACCCAATAGACCCCAAATAGCCAAAGCAATCCAGAACAGAAGAGCAACACCTGATCTCAAATTATACTCCAGCCATAGTAACAAAAGCAGCATGATACTGGGGGAAAAAACAGACATGTACACCAATGGAATACAGCAGAGGACCCAAAAATAAACTCGTGAAACTACTGCTACCTAATTTTCAACAGACACCAGAAACATTTAATAGAAAACTGGATATCCACATGTATAAGACTGAAACTAGATCCCTTCTTCATATCCTCTAAAAAAAAAATCTATTCAAAGTGGTTCAGAGACCTTGATTTAAGATCTAAAGCCTTTGAAATAATGAAGGAAACTTCAAAATATAGTCATGACAATGACTTCCTAAATAAGATCTATTAGCTCAGAAAATGATAGCATGAACTGACAGATGAGACCACATGAATTATAAAGCTTCTGCACAGCAAAGGACACAATTAGCAACTGAAGAGCCTGCCCACTGACTCACTGCCAGCTGTATACCTGACAGGGGGTTAGAATTCAGATGTTGGACTGGGAATGTCGCTCATTTAGTAGAATGCATGCCTAGAAGGCAAGAAGCTCTAGGATTAACCCCCAGGACACTCCCTAAACCTAACACATCTATAATCCCAGTACTCTGGAGGTAGAAGCAAGAAGATCAGAAATTCAAGGTTATTTTCATCTATATAGGAATTAAAGCCAGGCTGAGCTACGTGAGATCTTTTTTCAAAAAGAAGACTAAATAGAATATGTAAAGAACACAAAAATTTATACATCCAAAAGCCAAATTACCCAATCAATAACTAGACACAATAATTGGAAAATTCTCAAAAAAAAAAAACTAAAAATGGTTTAAAAAAAAAACATTGGGTGGGGGATTCCAGCCTTTTCAGCCATTGGGAATGTAAAATTGCATTGAGATTCCATCTCACTCCAGTAAAAACGGCTGCCAGCAGGAAAACTTCAAATGATGGTGAAGATGAGGATGGAAATTCTGTGCACTGCAGGTGAGAATGTAAAACTGTGTGCCACTGTAGAAATCATAAGGGGGTTCCTTGAAAAAATAAAATGAGAAGCACCAATATGCCGTACATCCAAAGAAATTTAAGTCACCATACAGCAGATGCCTACATATATATTTTTATTTTACCACTTTCCACAATAGTTAAATGAGCCCAAATGTTCAATACATTAATAAAGAAAATTTGATGTATTTGTGCATTGAAGTTATAATCAGCCAAAAAGAAGAAATTCTATCAATTGTACAAAAAAATGGCGGAACTGAAAATCATCATGTTAAGCAAAATAAGCCAGAATCAGAAAGATAAATGTCAGAAGCTTTATTTCATAGGCAAAATTTATATGAAAACACAGAGACATGAGGTGGCCTCTATATATCTGTGCATACATGTATATGCAGATATGAATAAACATACACACATATATGGGGTGGCAGTGGGGTTAAATCTTTACCTTGTTGATCTTTACAGTCACAATATCATCAAAGATCTCACCATCTCACTTGACAAATAGGAAGCTAAGGACACATATGTTAAGTAAGTTTGTAGAAAAAAAATGTTTAAATCCTAACTCTAACACAAATGAAAAAATATAATACCTACTTCATAGGTTAATATAGAGGAAAAAGTAAAGAATATATGCAAAATAGTTATCACAAGGTTTATAGCTTTGTCTATATTCAACAAAACTGGATCTATCTTCTCTTTACAGAAGTATATGCTTAGAGAAATACGATAATCACCTAGAAATTAATCTCCTGCGAAAAGTCAAGAAAGGAATTTAGAAAACAAAGATGCCAACCACATCCTTCTGAGCCTGCTGGTCACTTGACTCTCAGTAAAAGCCTTCTACATTATGAAACAATTAAGAAATATGTAAGACATATGCAACCTTTCCTAACAGAGAAATGGCATTAAAAATTAACTATGGATCCTAAGCTTCCCCCTACTTTACTTCTGGGTTCTCACTCTTACGTGAGCAAATGCACCCTGGATAAAATGCACTGTGCTCTGGGGCCTATCCAGAAGAGCACCACTGCTTCCCAGTCACTTCAAACTTTTAGAAAATTCTCTCCAGTTGGGAGATGAGTGGGAGAGAGAGACTGGAGGCAAGGGAGCTCAGCTTTCATGCACATGCATCTCTAATCTGAATAGAAGTGGTTTCTTCCAGACTTTTTTTTAAACTAAAAGATGGCCCTTGATTCCACTTGAACATTCCCCTGACCATGTAATCTTTCTGAATGCATAGATATGAGCTTTTACTATGTTGCTGACCTCTGTGGGATGAAAACAGGCAATTAAATTTTTTTTTTCCAAAAGTGGACTCTCACTCTAGGTCAAAGCAGAAAAATATATTGTGTTCATGTAACAATGAAGTTTATACTGCTCTCCAGGTTACTATTCAAGGTAAATTAGCCTAAGCTGTCCCCTTGTTCCATGAGGACAAAATGTTCTCTCTCTACATGGTACAGATAAATAATCCAGGAGGTTCTGGGAAGAGCCCTGATCCATCAACGCCCAAGGCTCTGAGGCAACAGTAACTCAACTGCTGTCAGTTCCCTACACCAGAAAGTACTATGTTCCTCCTACCTTCCATCCAGCAATCTTGAAACCACCAAAGCTGTCATAAGATTAAACCTACCATCAACTTGAAATGTACTTTCTCCCATGGTAAATGCTCAGCCTTAGGAGATACTTCTCCGGGTGGCTAGCAATCATCCTGTGTTGCCTGGCATAGGGGCCATGGAAGGTCCTATACTTTAACCCTGGTGATGACTAAAACAGTGTTCCCTCTGAGGGCCACAACCCCTTAATAACAAACTCACCTTGCCTCACAAAAACAGTTAAAAGAATAGATGCTTGGCTATCTATTACATGGTAGCCAAAGATAAGATCCTGAGGGTGCTGAGGGACCCTGGATAAAATAGGACAGTTCATTTTTTGAAAATGAACTTCCCCAGCTCATTGACTCTGATAGATTACACTTTAGAAGAGTTAGAGAAAAATGCCTTTCCTTCCTTCCCTTCTGTCTCTTTCACTTACAAGACTCTGGCTACAAGGGAAATAATCGATAAATAGAGTTTCCAGCCAAACTTAAGGGGATAAGCTTGTGAATGCTATGCTTTGGAGCATTAAGAAGGCTCATTGTGCAGTTTCAGAACCATTTCCATGTCATTAACTCTAACTGCTCCCTCCACCAATGGGACTGACTCTTAGGAGCATCATCAGCATTATTTTCTTCCAGTCTCAGTCATGACAACAATGTAGCCACAGTGACGAGTGTGCCACTGTTCACATGTGCAAGGCATCAAAACATATGGAATTATTTGCATGCCATTTAATTCATGCAAGCTCCATGAAGGCAAGGAGTATGCAAGTCTTGTTCACAATCAGGTCCCATCAACCTGTCAAAATACATGGTTGTTGAGTGTTTGCAAAATAAGTATGGTAAATGCTTCCTTCTATCCTAGAAATCAATGGCTTCTACACTGGATTATTTGTTCCATTTTATAGAGATAAAAACTGAAAGTTGACAAAACCAGAGTATCCAAGCCCAAGGTCACATTTAAGTGACTGGATCCCATCCAAACTAAGAGCTCTGACTCCAGATTTAGTATCTGTCCCGTGTAAGTGCGAATTTGACACCCACACTGTGGATAAAGCAAGTAACAAGACTAGCATGTCAAAACATAGGAATAACGATACCACTGCAAAGAAATAATAATGATGAAAGAAAGGAAAACTCTAAGATTTTGAGGTCATATCACAATAAAAATGCAGTGAGAAGTCAAGTTTGAGAGATTGGTCATTATTAATCAAATTATAGATCAGCCCCAATAGTCACATATTTCCTTGTGCTTGCACTCAAGAGACCCTTTTGTAAAACATTCACAGAAAGAGATCGATACCTCTCTGGAGGTAAGTGGCATAAATTATGTCTCAACATATACACCACAGGAGTTTTACTGTGTGTTGTATACAGTAATTGCATTTTATAGATGGCTGTGGAAAGCTTCAGTCTTCATTGATTTTGATCATAAACTAAACGGCGACAAAAAGAAAAGTACAGCACTTTAGATGAAGAAGTCAGCCAGCTGAAGCTGCAAAAGAAAATGAAGATTTGGCATGCTGAACGTGATCAATTCATGGCTCCTGGAAAATGAATGGAGATGTTTCAGGCCTTTCATTAGCAGACAGTCACACCACTTCACAGGTACGGTGTTCATATAACACTCGGTGGTGGTACTGATCAGC
The DNA here is from genome assembly GCA_902168425.1 of Peromyscus attwateri. Taxonomy (NCBI): domain Eukaryota; kingdom Metazoa; phylum Chordata; class Mammalia; order Rodentia; family Cricetidae; genus Peromyscus; species Peromyscus attwateri. Next base: position 2,620 of record CABHPP010132835.1, on the reverse strand, counting down.
AGGATGTAAGTGACAGGGAGTCAGTCAGCCTACACCACAGCCCTTCCTGATGTTGGGCTCAGCATCAGAGTGGCTTGTAAACCATGATAACTGAATGCCAGTGTTCTTACTGTTGCATTTAGTGTGTCATGGAGATTTACCATCAAAATCAAAGGCAGGTTGTGGATGTAATCTGGGAGTCATCAGTATGTCACTAACGTTTCTGAATTCCAGCCACATATTTTTCAAGCATCAGTCTCTTGATTTCCTTCCTTTCTTCATGCCCTTCACAGCAAGCAGCTCTGAAGGGATGTTAATGCAGCAGAACAACTCTTTACCCTTTTTCAAGGCCAATTTTGCAATATGGGCAAAATGATTGGAAATGGAGTCCTGGAAACACTGAAACCATCTGTCAGGGACTCAGTTAAGAAGATCCACACTGTTTTGCAGCCAAGGATGAAAATAAATTATGCCTGGCTAGGAATGTCCAAAGCAAGTTGGATTCCCATTCAAGCTTATTAGGACCAATTACAATTTTTTTCATTATTCATTGCCCTGGTCAAGTCACACATTCAGATGGTGATCAACTGTAAGTTCTGCTGATAGGGAAGAACTGAGAGGAGATGTTAGCATTAGCAAAAGTGTTTTTTTTTTTCTAGTAGCAAATGATAACCAAAGCAGGTGTCACTATAATCAACCACAAGCATCTGTCAAAATGTCTGTAGACCAATTTACATTCACGGATGCAATCCATGAAAGGTTCCCATGCATTTTGTAAAAATAACACCGTTAATATTTAATCATAAACTCCAGAAGTATTCAGCTAATATTTATTCATGAAATGTATTGGGTAAAATATTAAAGAACTGAAGGGTGGGGCTGTTGTGATTAAATTATACAGCTTGGGATGTCAAGGTTTAGGATACATTGAACACTTTGTCTCCTTCTTCCCTTAAATATTTATTGCCATTTTAAAACTATTGACATCTTGGAGCAAAAACAACAGTGACTCTCATATTTTATAGCACAGTTTTTATAGTAGTAGGCATTAGTAGTCAAAATGTTTCCCTAAATGTTGGAATGGAATTAATTTTCACAAGAAGCAGAGACACCCCCTAATTGTAACTGTGGTGTCACACGAAATGAATCATCACCACCCCGTGTTCAGGGGGTTCTTCCTATGAAGTATCAAGCAGATGAAATGCATTAGGAAACAGCCTGTGTGTCTGCATGATAAGCACTTACTCTACTCCTCATCCCCTTACTCCACTACTAAAACACTGAACTGCACATGAATTGAAAAGTTAGTCCAGTGATTTCCATATTAATTAGATTACCATTCATACATTCATTCCATTTCTCTTGTGTCTTTTAATTATTATTTAGTCATAATAATTTCCCTTTAAGTAACATTTGTGAAAGCTTGTTTTAACTAACAGAATGTATGTGAAAAAAACATAGATTTTGAATTCACAGATTAAGCATATTCCCCAAGAAAAATGTTCCAAAGAACAATAAGTCAGTCAAAAGCATAGCTTTGGGGACCTAGGAAGGCCACCGTCCTTGGCTTTTCCAATGTGGATGCAGCAGACTTGGGAAGGAAGCACTAAGATTTAGAATACAGAGAACAAGATGGACTGGGGCTTAATTAAATCAAAGACCAAACACCTAGCAATAGAGTATTAGACAAACTTATCCCAAAGCTTATGAAAACCTCTAGACTGAACCATTAATTGGTCTCTGAAACAAGAGCAGATCTGACTTTAAAGGTGAAGAGGAAATATCCATTTAAAGGAACTGAGGGTGTATTGAAGCAGTTAACCAAGCCACAATTAATGCTAATAAGCTATAAATCTAAGTAATTCAGTCAACTGAAATACCAAGGCAGAAATCTTGAGCTTCTAAGGTTTCACAATTGTTTTTAGAGAGGCCAGTATTAGCTACAAGGATATTAACTCCACACAGCTCAGGGACCCATGAGCAAATCAAACATTCAAATACAGTAACAGTACCACACACTCAAATAGTGTTCCTATTCACAATGGTCTGGGGATGTTGGAGGCCCTAAATGTGAGAATGGCTTTAATATACAAAGAGAGTGCCCAGCGTCATACACACTCCAGAACTGTTTAATCCTTTTTCTCCTTTCATGTTGGGAGTTAGTGGTTTAATACCCTCTACTAGGCCGCCTGAGTTTTCTGAAACTGGAACAGAAGCTCAGTGCTGCCATAAAAATTCAGACCCTCTCGAGTAAGAAGTTCCTCTTCTCTGTGGGAAGGCCTCGTACTATTGAAAGGGTTCCAAGTGGAGTGCTGAAGGAGGAAGTGAGTGTCCCACAAGCAGAGAGTCAAGTCCTCCTTAACACATGGGGAGAGAAATATAGCTAATGCTTTACACTCGTCTCAGCCATTGAAGCTGCCAATCAAAAGAAATGCTAAGGATGGAATCCTGAAGCCCCACCCCATACTTTAGTGTGCTAGGTGTTATGACTCCAAATACAAGGAGCTAAGTAAAGCCAGGTTGAAAAGGTTGGATCAGAAGTCTCTCTAATCAGAACCAAGATTGAGAAGTTAGGATGGTTTAACAGTTAGTTATCTACCATGTAGAAGGACAACTGTTTATTGTGTTATGTTAGAATGAA